>PISX010005531.1:0-35362 GCA_004024625.1 Mellivora capensis | reverse complement strand
CTGGAGAAGTGTCTGTTCATATCTTCTGCCCATTTCTTGATATGATTATCTGTTTTGTGTGTGTTGAGTTTGAGAAGTTCTTTATAGATCCTGGATATCAACCTTTTGTCTGTACTGTCATTTGCAAATATCTTCTCCCATTCCATGGGTTGTCTCTTTGTTTTGTTGACTGTTTCCTTTGCTGTGCAGAAGCTTTTGATCTTGATGAAGTCCCAAAAGTTCATTTTTGCTTTTGTTTCCTTTGCCTTTGGAGACATATCTTGAAAGAAGTTGCTGTGGCTGATATCAAAGAGGTTACTGCTTATGTTCTCCTCTAGGATTCTGATGGATTCCTGTTTCACGTTGAGGTCCTTTATCCATTTCGAGTTTATCTTTGTATACAGTGTAAAAGAGTGGTCGAGTTTCATTCTTCTACATATAGCTGTCCAATTTTCCCAGTACACTTTATTGAAGAGACTCTCTTTTTTCCCACTGTATATATATTTTTAAAGATTTTATTTATTTATTTGACAGACAGAGATCACAAGTAGGCAGAGAGGCAGGCAGAGAGAGAGGAAGGGAAGCAGGCTCCCTGCTGAGCAGAGAGCCTGATGTGGGGCTCAATCCCAGGACCCTGAGATCATGACCTGAGCTGAAGGCAGAGGCTTTAACCCACTGAACCACTCAGGTGCCCCTGTAATTCTCTTTTTTGATGGGGTCTTTGTCTGGTTTTAGGGTCAAGGTAATGCTGGCCTCATAAAATGAGTTTGGAAGTTTTCCTTCCATTTCTACTTATAGGAACAGTTTCAGGAGATTAGGAATTAATTCTTCTTTTAATGTTTGGTAGAATTCCCCTGGGAAACCGTCTGGCCCTCAGCTCTTGTTTGTTTGGAGATTTTTTATGACTTCTTCAATCTCTTTACTGGTTATGGGTCTGTTTAGGTTTTCTCTTTCTTCCTGTTTCAGTTTTGGTAGTTTATACATCTCTAGGAATGCATCCATTTCTTCCAGATTGTGAAATTTGCTGTTGTATAGTTGCTCATAATATGTTCTTATAATTGTTTGTATTGCTTTGGTGTTGGTTGTGATCTTTCCTCTTTCATTCATGATTTTATTAATTTGGGTCCTTTCTCTTTTCTTTTTGATAAGTCTGGCCAGGGGTTTATCAATCTTATTAATTCCTTCAAAGAACCAGCTCCTAGTTTTGTTGATTTGTTCTATTGTTCTTTTGGTTTCTAGTTCATTGATTTCTGCTCCAATCTTTATTTTTTCTCTTCTCCTGCTGGGTTTGGCTTTCTTTGCTGATTTTTTCTCCAGCTCCTTCAGGTGTACATATAGGTTCTGTACTTGAGACTTTTTTTATTCTTGAGAAAGGCTTGTATGGCTATATACTTTCCTCTCAGGACCACCTTTGCTATGTCCCAAAGATTTTGAACAGTTGTGTCTTTATAATCATTTGTTTCCATGAATTTTTTCAATACTTCTTTAATTTCCTGGTTGACCCATTCTTTGTTTAGTAGTATGCTCTTTAGCCTCCATGTATTTGAGTTCTTTCCATCTTCCCTCTTGTGATTGAGTTCTAGCTTCAGAGCATTGTGGTCTGAAAATATGCAGGGAATGATTCCAACTTTTTGGTACCAGTTGAGACCTGATTTATGACCCAGGATGTGATCTTTTCTGGAGAATGTTCCATGTACACTAGAGAAGAAGGTGTATTCTGTTGCTTTGGGATGGAATGTTCTAAGTATATCTGTGATGTCCATCTGGTCCAGTGTGTCATTTAAAGTTTTTATTTCCTTGTTGATCTTTTGTTTAGATGATCTGTCCATTTCAGTGAGGGAGGTGTTAAAGTCCCCTACTATTATTGTATTATTGTTGATGTGTTTCTTTTATTTTGTTATTAATTGGTTTATATAATTGGCTGCTCCCATGTTAGGGACATAGATATTTAAAATTGTTAGATCTTCTTATTGGACCGACCCTTTAGGTATGATATAGTGTCCTTCCTCATCTCTTGTCATAGTCTTTGGTTTAAAATCTAATTTATCTGATATAAGGATTGCCACCCTAGCTTTCTTTTGATGTCCATTAGCATAGTAGATTGTTTCCACCCCCTCACTTTAAATCTGGAGGTCTAAAAATGAGTTTCTTGCAGAGAGCATATCGATGGATCTTGTTGTTGTTTTTGTTTTGCTTTGTTTTTATCCATTCTGATACCTGTGTCTTTTGATTGGAGGACATTCAGCCCATTTACATTCAGGGTAATACTGAAAGATATGAATTTAGTGGCATTGTATTGCCTGTAAGGTGACTGTTACTGTATATTGTCTCTGTTCCTTTCTGGTCTACTACTTTTAGGCTCTTTCTTTGCTTAGAGGACCCCTATCAATATTTCCTATAGAGCTAGTTTGGTGTTTGCAAATTCTTTTAGTTTTTGTTTGTCTTGGAAGCTTTTTATCTCTCCTTCTATTTTCAGTGAGAGCCTAGCTGGATATAGTATTCTTGGCTGCAGGTTTTTCTCATTTAGTGCTCTGAATATATCATGCCAGTTCTTTCTGGCCTGCCAAACTAAAAGTCTGCAGCCAAACTAATATTTTTACCACTATATGTCACAGACTTCTTGTCCCGAGCTGCTCTCAGGATTTTCTCTTTTTCCCTAAGACTTGTAAGTTTTACTATTAGATGATGGGGTGTGGACCTATTTTTATTGATTTTGAGGGGTGTTCTCTGTGCCTCCTGGATTTTGATGCTTGTTCCCTTTGCCATATTAGGGAGATTCTCCGCTATGGTTTGCTCCAATATACCTTCTGCACCCCTCTCTCTTTCTTCTTCTTTTGGAATTCCAATTATTCAAATATTGTTTCATCTTATGGTATCACTTATCTCTCGAATTCTCCCCTCATGGTCCATTGGGTGGTTGTCTCTCTTTTTCTCAGGTTCTTTATTCTCCATCATTTGGTCTTCTATATCACTAATTTTCTCTTCTGCATCATTTATCCTAGCAGTAAGAGCCTCCATTTTTTATTGCACCTCATAATAGCTTTTTTGATTTCAGCTTGGTTAGATTTTAGTTCCTTCATTTCTCTAGAAAGGGCTTTTATTTCTCCAGATAGGGTTTCTCTAATATCTTCCATGTCTTTTTCAAGCCTAGCTAGCACCTTGAGAATCATCATTCTGAACTCTAGATCTGACATATTACCAATGTCCATATTGATTAGGTCCCCAGCCTTCAGTACTGCCTATTGTTCTTTTTTTTGTGGTGAGTTTTTCCGCCTTGTCATTTTATCCAGATAAGAATATATGAATGAGAGAATAAAATACTAAAAGGGTGGCAAAGACCCCAGAAAAACATATGCTAACCAAATCAGAAGAGACCCCAAATTGGGGGAGAAAGTAAGGGGGTAAAAGGAAATTAAAAATATATATATATATATATATACATATACATACATATATATATATACACATACATATACATATATATATATAACTGGTGAATAGAGAAGATCCACCTACTTGATTTTGGGTGTATTTTGGTCTCTTAGAAGGAACTAATTTTTAGTTTTAAAAATTTAATTTTAATTTCAAAGAAAAAAACCTTACATATATATATCAAAATAAGAGTAAATATGATGAATGGATGGAATGTGACTGTAAGGATGAAAATTAAAATAAAATTCTAAAAAAGGAATTGATAAGTTGGTTGGAAAAAGAAATAAAAGGAAAAGGAGAGAATTTGCTCAGGCTGGAGACTAGAACAATTCCCTGGCTAGATTTAGGGTATATTTTGATCTATTGGAAAAAATCGTCTCCCAAAATTTTTTATAAGAAAAAACCCTATATGTATACAAAAAATAAAATTAGATACAATGAAGGATAAAATATGACTTTAATAATGAAGGTTTAAAAAGATTTTTTAAAGAAAAGTATTGTTAAGATAACCTATTTAAGGAACACTAAAAGAGGAACGAGGTAAAGTTAAAAATATTAGAATAAGAATAAAATAAGTTAAAAAATTTAATTAACTTTACAAGAGTAAAGATTCATGGGGAGAAAGCCATGAATTCCATGCTTTGCTTTCTCCTCCCCTGGAATTCTGCTGTTCTCCTTGATCAGTAAGCTTGATCTTGGCTGGATGTTCTTGCTAATCTTTTGGGGAGGGGCCTATTGTAGTGATTGTCAAATGTGTTTGCCTGAGGCAGAGTTGCGTCACCTTTGCCAGGGGCCCAGCTAAGTAATCTGCTTGGGTTCACTTGGGAGCTTTTGTTCCCTGAATGTTTTCCATAGAGCTTTGGAGGATGGGAATGAAAATGGTGGCCCCCCAGTCTCTGGCCAGGAGGAGCCAAGAGCTTGGGGCCCCACTCCTCAGTGCATCCTCAGAGAAAAGCCCTCAATCACTCCCGTCTCCCTGGTCTCTGGCCACACTCTGAGTTCATCTGGCCTGTGACCGAGCATTTCTGTCTCTGTCACACAGCCCAGTTTGGAGTCTCCAAACCCAGCAGATTCCTGTCTCCAGAGAAGGAAGGTGAGTCTCCCTGGATCTGCCCCTTGTGGGGTCCCTGATCAGAGAACAGTTGCCCAACTGTGTCACAGATCACGGTTTAAGGTTACCTCAGGCTGAGAGCTCACTCCTTGGCTCCGTCTCTATAGCCGGCTTCCCCGCTCTAATACCTGTGGGCTCTGTGACACTCAGACACCCCCAATCCTTCTGAGATCCTGCAGGATGTCTGTCCCCACCAGGGCTCCAACCCCACTTGCCCTCTGGAGCAACGTCCCTCAGTGGAGCAGACTTTTAAAAGTTCTGATTTTATGCTCTGCTGCTCCACCACTTGCCGGGAGCTGGCCCCTCTCTCCATGGTCTATATTCCTGTTGCTTTGGATTCACTTCTCTGCATGTCCTACCTTTCAGAAAGTGGTCGATTTTCTGTTCCTAGAATTGCAGGTCTTCTTCTCTTTGATCTCCTGTTGGGTTTGTATGTGTTCGGAATGGTTTGATAACTATGTAGCTGATCTCCTGCTACCTGATGTCATCTCAGCCTGCTACTCCTCCACTGTCTTGACTTGAGCCCTCTAATTTTAATTTTTTGAGGAACCTCCGTACTGTTTTCCATAGTGGTACCAGGGTGCAAAGTGTTCATTTTTCTCCATATCCTCACCAACAACTTGTTTCTTTTTTTTTTTTAATTTTAATCATTCTTACAGATATGAGGTGTAAAGCTACATAAATAACTTTTGTATATAAAAATTGTTATGATACTGTCATCAGCTTTATTAAGATACAAATGACATAAAATCAACTGAACATGTGTAGAGGGTATAAGTTTTTACATAGCACGCATGCGTGAAATCATCATGACCGTGAAGATTGCAAACATATCCATGACCCTCAAAGTTAGGTCTGCCTCCTTTGTAATCCCTTTGTACTCTTGCTTTCCATAGCATGGGGCAGCATTGCCAAATGGCAACTCGAATCAAGAATATTTATTATTTCAGTTCTTTATTATGATTTTCTCCTTACTATGCCCAAGTTACAACTATTATCCTTTATAGATGCGCAGTCTCAAATCTGGCTCAATGTGGAAATTGTGGGTGAATTGAAGAATACTCGAAAAGGACAGGAAAAATGAAAAGATCTTCATGCCCAATCTCCAAAGAAAAGATTGTTAATGGAACATTATGAATTTGTGTATCTAGATATGTCAGACAGTAACACACCCTTACTAATGCATACAAATTATATATTATACATAATATATATCAATATAACATATATATTAATGTAATATAATTATAATGCATATAAGATGATCCTTTTATCTTTTCCCAAGTCCAGAAATCAATCCACCCATGGTTCTTACCTCCTAGCATTCACACGCATTGATTAACCTCTCTCTTTTTCTCCTCTGAATTATTTTTGGATCTACCCACCACCTAAAAAATTAATAGTGGAGAAGGACAATAGTGACCCCTTTTGTTCCTGGACTGCTGTCAGATAAATTCACTTAGGAAGTATTTATTTTCACAACTATCCAAACATGTTTTATTTCAGGTACAAAACAAACCTAAAATAATTTTTTTCAATGAAGTATATAAAACAGGCATTATCACCTTCAGTTTTCAGAATTCCTGGAAATCAGTAGTGCAGTTCTTCAAAGTTCTTCTCCCAAATCCCCTCTTCTGATCCTTTAGAATTCCTATGAAGCAGACAGGCGAGTGGTTTTGTTCCCACTTAAAGATAGAGGAAAACTGAAAGTCAGGCAGGTTAACCTACTTGCCAGGGGCCAGTCAGTGGGTTGCTCAGATTAAAATGCAGATCTTCTAGATCTTTCTCTCACTAGGGACTGTTTGTGCTCATTTATCATTAGGCATAATTTTAATAAACTGTACCAAATAGTAGGTAATATGTGACAAGTATTACATGTATAGTCCATGTAATATACATGTAATATACTTCCTTACTGTCCATGCTGAATGAAGGAATTCCTCAGAAACCATCTCTCTCTCTCAGACAAATCAAAGTAGTGTAGGTACCTAAAAATAAGAGTTTTGCTAAAAGACTGTTGAAGAAAGACAGTCCTGAAATAGTTAAGGGTCAGAATTAAATACCCTGATTCTAGTTCCCTCTTGTGTAGGGAGAGACAGCATTGCAGCTGTGCAAGTTTCTGCAGGCAAAGTGAAAGATGGAAGAAGTTCTCTCCATCTGTGTTTATTATGTCAAATACTGTTTAATCTTCACCTTAAGTTCCAATTGCCAGATTTTTTTTGTTGTTGTTGTCAAAAATAATGACAACATGAAAATGGGAGGTAAGGCCCTCTTAGAGTCCTCATTGTCTACAGAATAATTCTGAAGGAATCTCAGCTCTGGCTCCACCTGTCAGCTCCTAAGTGATGGAGAATGGCTCTGTAATTTCCATGTGAATAAGGAAAACCATCTCCCAGATTCACTGTTCAGGGTAACACAAATGAAACTGTTAAAAGACAGATTCATCAGCAGGGAGGAAAAAGAAAAAACACAACAAAAAAACAACCAAACAAAATGCAAATGAGAATATTTCTTTTCTTGGTCACGCAGTGCCAAGAGTGGGAAAAAAAAATATGTTTAAAGCTAAGAAAGAAAAGGCTACCATGCTAAAGTGGGTGGACTCTAAGGCAGCCTTACTGTCGTTTTAAGCTCTCATGGGCTCTGTCCACTCCATTACTTAGTAGGGGGATCTCGGCTGGTGGGAAAGTGAGTGGAAGTGAAGGAACTACATATCAGAGGGCATATGGTAAGAGAGAAGCTGAAGTCTGAGCTGTCATGGTAGACTCCCCAGATGATAACAGGCCAAAGGGCCATCTGCCTTGGAACTATAAGGGGATGCAGGGGCTTGGTTTAGGTAACTCACAGTTTTAGTCTTATTAACATGTAGGTATGCCATTTCTTCTTCTTTTCTTCCCTCTAGCCTCCATATATAATTCACATGGCTCTGGTTTCCCCATTTCACCCTGATCCCATGCCCTTGTCTCATGCTAACCACCTTCATGAGCCAAGTGCCTGCAGAAAACCTGCAACTGCTGAGAAATCTCTCCTCCCTCTTCCTTGCCCATGCATCTGTTGAACAGTGACCCATCACAGCCCCGTTCTAAGTGAGCTCGCTAATGGTGTCCTCCTCTCCATTCGTTTCTGAGGGCAGCCCCTCACTAACATTCTTCCATTTGTTCAAAAATTTCTAGCAAGTCTTTGTTACCTGCAGATGAAAAGCTAGACTTCTTAGTATGGCCTTCAAGTATTGAGGGAGGCTGTCTACCATGGGCTAGGGGAACCCCTGTGTATCTTTACTGAGTATGTCAGCTGCAAGGCCTAACCATCCTCTGCCCCGAGCAGCTCCTATAGCTAGTCACATGGGAAACTAAGTGGGTCAAAGCAACGGCAGCCTCTGCCCTGAGATCCCTTGCTCCCTGGGGGAATGGGACTTCTTGATTGCTGCTTGCTACAAAATGTGCTGTGCCTTGAGCTGTGAGTGCCTCTGTGGCACCACAATCTACTGCATGTGTAGCCGTCATTTGTGTTCATTGTATCACCCCTTTCGGTCAGGGGGAAGCACAACCATGCAGATGCTACTGCTATTGGCTGTGCTATGAGTAATGAACTGCTTTGTTTGGACCCATCGGACCTTGTCTACTTTTGGCATCTGTGGAGCTTCTGCAAGCCAACATGTTGGCTTGCTTAATCTGTAGGGGTGGGGTTCTACTCTGTTTTTATAGTCTACCATTCCCTTTAATACTGAATATGTATTTGTTTGATGAATCCATTAATAAACGAACCCTTAGGACTGGCCAACTCAATCTGGGCCCTTTTCACTTAGAAACCTAGTAATATCCATTTCTGCTCCTACTCTTTGCTTTACTTGAAGTTCTCTTTCCTTGTATTGCACCTAACCCACATCCTTCCCTTCCATTAATAGCCCTCTATGATGCTACCTCATCCAAGCCTGATGTAATTAATCACTTCTTCCTTTGACCCTTCATAAGACATTATGTGTGCATTTGATATGACACCGATTACTTTAAGCATATTATTATATTTAGGTATTTTCAGTTTTCTTCTAGAACAGTAGGCATTTGTGGAATGCTTAATGTATGCCAGGAGCTGAGCTATTTGCAAGACATGTCGGAAATGCCAGGATGAACAAGATATGGTCTCTGTCTGCTCTAGCTCTCAGTCTGTAACACAACAGTCCTGTATATAGGGATGAGTCCTCACAAGGGGTAAGACTAAACTGTTGTAGTCGTATTCCAGGGGTTACAATGATGTCTCCCTAGATAGAAGCTCTGGGAAAGCTTCAGAAAGGAGATACTGTCTCCTCCTGTTTGTCATTCATGCCCACTGTCTATGGTGAAAAAAAAATGTCTCCATTGTGTCATCTTTGAATCCCTCTCAGTGGGCTAAAATATTTATTTATTTAGTTAGTTTAGTTAAAGTTATTTATTTAATGTTAAATTTAATTAGCATACTTGCTAAGTACTAATTCATGCAAAGCAATTAGCTAGGGACCAGGAAACATGTACTTTTCCTATAAAGGTACCCCTGCTTAATGGAAATGCAACCTCATAACAACTGATGTTGGTAGGGCTATTTTTCAGATGATCCAATAGTCCTACTGTGATATGTATCATTTTTGTTTAAGATGTACCAGTGTAAATAAAAAATGATTTAGCATTCTGAGTTTACATAATAGTCAGTGTGATTATACTTTTTTTTCATAGTTTCTTTATATGGCATACCTATTCATCCTTAAATGCCCAGCTCAAATGGCATTGCTTCTGAAAGTCTTCATTTAGGCAAAATAACTTCACTGTTCCCTGCTCTCCACTCCCAATAGGATTCTATTGTAGGTTTATTTTTTTAATGTCTTTGTTTCCCCTTTAATAATGAGCTCCTTAAAGGCAAGTATTTTTATTAGGGGTGTTTATTTTACTAGGGCCTACGGAGTTCTTGGCACTTAGGTAGTACCAAATAAATATGTAATGAATGATTTTAAAACCTCTACTTCTTCATCAAGATTTCTAACATCTGATTAAGCAACTGTAGTCAAACTCTCTCTAGAAGTAATGCTTTAATCCTATTATGACTAATACATAAATCAGATCAAGGACTTGTAGTTTGAATACATAAAGGACTCTTAAAAGTCAAGAATAAACAGAAAGAAATTCTAATAAAAAAGTAGGCAAAGATGTAAACAAATACTTCACCAAAGAAGATTTATTAATGGCCATTAAATCATGAAAGGATGGTCAGTTTCACCAGTCATCAGGGAAATACAAATAAAACCACAATGAGATATCATGTCATGCTCTTGAGAATGGTTAAATGGTGAAAAAGACTGGCAATACCCAGTGTTGGTGAGACTGTGGATCACCTAGAACTATCAAAACACCATTGGCCAGAGTATAAAATGGCACAGCTACTTCTGAAACCAGTCTGGCTCTTTTCCTCTAGAGCTAAACAGGCAGTACAACTATGCCACAAGTGCTCCCTTGGGTATTTACCCAAGAGAAATGAAACCCTATGTCCCCAGAAAGATAAGGATGTAACAGTTCATGGCAGCTTTAAACTGGAAACAATCCAAGCATCTGTCAACAAGTGAATGAATAAACAAAATGGAGTACATCATACAATGGCATTCTATTCAACGTTTAGAAAGAATGGACTATAGATACACTGAAACAACATGGAGAAAAGGCAAGATTATTTTGCTGAGTAAAAGAAGTCAGACTAAAAATAGAACGCCCATGTGTAATTTCACTCACATAAAATCCTAGAAAATGCAAACTTCTCTGTAGTGACAGCATGCCCCTGCCGATGGGTACAGTGGTAGTGATGGATTGAAAAAGTGGATTGAAAAAGTTTTCCCCAAGGAAACTTTGGGGAGTGATGGATATTTTTGGTATCTTGATTAGGGTGATAGTGAAAACATCACCAATCAAACCAATCAAAGTGTGTGTTTTAAATATCTGCAGTTTATTATATGCACATTATATTAAATTATATGTCAAGAAAGCAGTAAAACTAGTATTAATTTCAAAAAATGAATGCCATTGTGTTTCATAGAAACTGTCTTAGGGATGAAGTGTCAAAACACAACCAGAAAAACACCATTAAAGACTACCCCTGATAGTGTCACTCCCTTTTTCTACCTTGAGTACTATCCATGCACACTGGAGGGGACCCATGTTTCTCACAATTAGCACTTGGAACTCACCGACATTGACATCACGGCACAAAGTGTTGGACTAACTGAGGAAACATAGGGGGTTATTTAGGGGACTTTTATGTTCGGTGTAGATGTTGGTTTGGAATAAAGCCCATCTGAGAAATCTCAGTGGCACATTTTTCAATGGATTGAATTCCTTAATAATGCTGGCATTAGAGGATGAGCCAAGTACTAGTAGTAGCATCCTTTCTGGCTCTCAGCCTTACACCAGGCTTTTCCATATTGGAAAAATGTTTGGGTTGCAAAGCTATGTAAGAGTGAGGAGTGATACAGTGGGATTCTGTCCTCCCAAAGCATATGGTCTCTTGGGAAAACATGACATACATATATATATCTGTATATCTCTCTATAGAGATATATATATCTAGATATCTAGATATATAGATATAGATATATATAGATAGATAGATACTGAGAAAGACTTGAATTATAATTCATGCACAAGAATCAAGAAAAGACTCACACACAGGAAGAATAGAGAACAGTTTTCTGCCTTCATAGGTGGGATGGACAAAAGCTTCAGAGTTTGGAATTTGACATTTGTATCTGAGATGGCAAGGAAGAGTTGATACAAATTTATTAAAAATATTAATAAATAGATATAGCTATCGGGGCACCTGGCTGCTTAGTCAGTAAAGCATGTAACTCTTCATCTCAGGGTTGTGAGTTTGAGCCACACTTTGGGTGTAGAGCTTACTTAAAAATTACTTTTAAAAAAGGTATAGCTAGGATTATGGTTATGGATACACTCAGTTCTTATCTGCTGAGGCTGTCTACAGCATGTAATTCACACTCTATGGGAAGGAAATACCCGGATTAAACATATATATTTTAAAGATTTATTTATTTGGAAGAGTGAGTGAGCAGGGGGAGGGACAGAAGGAGAGGGAGAGAGAGAATCCTCAAGACTCCCCGCAGAGCACAGAGCCACACACGGGCTCAATCCCAGAACCCTGAGATCATGAACTGAGCCAAGACGAAGTTGGACATTGAACCAACTCAGCCACCCAGGTACCCAAAACATATTTTTTTTAAAGATTTTATTTATTTATTTGACAGACAGAGATCACAAGTAGGCAGAGAAGCAGGCAGAGAGAGAGGAGGAAGCAGGCTCCCCGCTGAGCAGAGAGCCCGATGCGGGGCTCGATCCCAGGACCCTGGGATCATGACCTGAGCTGAAGGCAGAGGCTTAACCCACTGAGCCACCCAGGTGCCCCAAAACATATTTTTTAAAAGAAGAAAGAAAATTACTAAAAGTGGGGTATGAATGTTTTGAATAAATGGTGTTGGGAAAGCAAAAGCACATTATGAGTAACTTTACCAAAGTATATGATTTTAAGACTCTGTGTGTGTGTGTGTGTGTGTGTGTGTATGAGAGAGAGAGAGAGATCATCAGAGAGAGGCTGAGAGAGAGATTGAGCTAGCGAAACCCCCTTTCATGGGTGTTTTGGATGAGCTGCTATTCTTCTTGCTCTATCTTTATGTGTATTCATCTTTTACTTAGAATTTCTCTTGGGGCGCCTGGGTGGCTCAGTGGTTAAAGCCTCTGCTTTCGGCTCAGGTCATGATCCCAGAGTCCTGGGATTGAGCCCCGCATCGGGCTCTCTGCTCCGTGGAGAGCCTGCTTCCTCCTCTCTCTCCCTGCCTGCCTCTCTTGCCTACTTGTGATCTCTGTCTGTCAAATAAATAAATAGAATCTGAAAAGAAAAAAAAAAAGAATTTCTCTTACATTTGCCATTAGAGTGGTCCTGGGGTGACTCGTGCCAAGTAGAGAGACAGGTCAACTTACCGCTGACTCCTGCTCCGTGTGCAGAAGAGCTCGGGTTGCCTCAGCCTGTAGCCGGAGCTCTGACAGTGTATCAGTCACCAGCAGGGGTGTCAACAGTAAAGGAATTTTAAAAGCCTTGCCGTACCATCCAAATTCCTTAAGTGCCATGAGAGGCAAAATTCTGACAAGAATAATCGTTTTGTTTTGTTTTACTATAATCAGCTTGGGGATGATAGGACATTGAATCTGTGAAAAGTAATAAAGAGGAAAAAGAAATTTTTGTCCTCTACATCTGTTGGGAACATCCTTGTGGCCACTGAGGATTTGTTCCAACATTGTATGTATATATGACATCTTCTTTATCCGTTCATCTGTGGCAGGACACTTGGGTTGCTTCTACGTCTTGGCTATTGTAAAAAATGCTGCAGTAAACATAGAGGCACTTGTAGTTCTCAAGTTAATGGTTTTTTCCCCACTTTGGCTAAATACCCAGTAGTAGAATGACTGCATTATGTGGTATTTCTCTTTTTAATTTTTGAGGAACCTCCACACTGTTCTCCACAGTGGCTGCACCAGCTCACATTCCCACCAACAGTGCACTAGGGTACCCTCATTTCCACATCCTCGCCAACGCCTGTTGTTTCTTGTGTTGTTGATTTTAACCATTCTGACAGGTGTGAGGTGATCTCTTAGTATGGTTTTGATTTGCATTTCCCCGATGATTAATGATGTTGAGCATTTTTTCATGTGTCTGTTGGCTGTCCGCATGTCTTCTTTGGAATATGTATATTCAGATCTTCTGCCCACTTTTAAATCGGCTTATTTGTTTTTGTGGCATTGAGGTGTATCAGTTGAACAAAGGGAAAAAAAATAGAGAGATAACTCGAGAACAGATTCATATATACAGAGGACATACTGGTGCTGGCCAGAGGGGAAGTGGGTGGGAGGATGGGTGAAATAAATGAAGAGAATTAAGAGACTTATCTTGATGAGCCCTGAGTAATGTATAGAATTTATGAATCATTATTTATCTCCCCCCAAACTAATGCCACTCTGTGTTAATTGTATTTGAATTAAAAAAGAAAGATTTGTTCCAACATAAAAATTGGTTAAGGTAGTGGGAAGAGAGGAGGACCACTTCTCAACAGAGGAGAGAGAGAAGTTTCATCAAATGCCTTGTGTCTTGGTGTCCCTCCCTGGTCCTGAGTGACAGGGCACTTCCGTTCTGGAGACAAAATAAAAATAGCTTTTAGGGAGAGATAATGAGATCTGTGCTCTTTGGAAAGGATAAAATTCTATCTTTCCTTCTTGGGTTTTTTTTTTCTTCTTCCAAAATCAGTTCTCAGGTGCACTTATTTTTTCTTGTTTTCTGTTGTTTTCATCAAATTTCTTTTCCTCTTGGAGCTCTGCAGTTAGACCCTTCGGCAGGTCCCAGGTTGATCACTTACTACATAGGTGAGCTTAGGCAAGTCAGTCACTCAACCTCTCCAGTCTCAATTTCCTCATCTCTGAGATGAGAAAAAGGAATAGTAATCATTACAAAGGAATTTGGAGAGAATTTTTTGAGATGGGCCATAAATGTCAATCTAAGCCGTGTTGCTGGTACATTGGAAGTGCCGGTAAATGTCAGCCTTTTGTGATTATTGTTTCTCAGCCCCAGATTCCCGCCTCTTCCTTTGCTTCCTACACCACATGGACATCCTGAGAATAGTATTCAGCAGCCCATGGCTTAGTTAAACAGGGCTTGGGTAAGGCTGAGTCAGAATAATTTGGTGGGGAGCTCTTTACTCACATGTCTGTTCTCCGCATACTAGTCTGGGCCCCCCATTCTTGCAAGTACATTGTCATTGCTCTGGAAGGGGAAGAATGTGGAGAGGGGGCATGAAACCGAGAAAAGAAGGACAAGACAAATTAAATGAGAGCATTCTGAAATTATTAACTAAAATGAGAAGCCAGAGTCTCTGTGAATTATAGATACGGTTATTATAAGCAATATAGTACGAAAACAAAATGTAAAGATAAGTAACCAAACCTAGGTATGGGAAGGAGAATATAAAAGGTTAAAGGAAATTACCGCATAGCTTCAGTAGTTGTTCTCGGGTGAAGGGACTGTCGGTGTTATTTTCTCATTATTTTTATTATGTTTTGTATTTTCCAAATTTTCATATCTATCTCTATATGGATATTGTGTATTTGTATCCGTCCACCTGTCTATGGATAATATCCATATTGCTGTTTATGTCTCCATGATGGTAGTTTAAGCTATGTCTCTTACAGACTAACGGTTTGAAAGCCTGCGTATTCAACAGAACTGGAATGTGTAATTTTTCCACAACACTTTGATTTTTCTCACGCTTTATATAAGAGCCACATGCCATCTTTCTTCCAAGGAAAAAAAGATGAATGCTTAGGGGCTCCAAAAATCCTGGGGTGAGAGGAACAGACCAGCAAGAAGCCATCCCCACAGAATAACACAAAAGTTCACTGAACTCTTTGAGCCCTTCCATGTAATTTATCTCATTTGATCCAGAGAATAACCCTTTGAGGAAGGCAACAGAACAAGACAATTTATGATACTCATTTCAACAAATGGGTTTATTGACTGATTCACTTATTTCTTCATTCTTCCAGCTACTCTGTATTAATTCCTACTATGTGCTGGGAATTTTGGCCAGCATAGAGGATTATAATGAGATCAGAGGTTGGACTTCTTGTTGTGGGAGACAAATAATGAACCAGTAAATAAGTGTATAAGATAGCCTGAGATGCCGGTAGAAATAAATAAGATGTTAAAATAGGATTGCCTGAGAAGACGTCTTGTGAGGAAAAGACACTTGCACTGAGAGCCAGAGTAGACAAAGTAGCCAGGTTGTGCACTGAGTATTGTCGGGGGAAGAGCGAACAGCAAGCATGGAGTCCCAGAGGCTGGAAGGAGCTTGAGCTATTCCAGGAGCAGAAGGGATGCTGCTGTGGCACGAGACAAGGGAGGTAGGGAAGATGAAAGCAGATGAATGTTTTCCCCTCTAGTATCCGGGTCCTCAGTATCTCCTTGTCTACAGGAATCTTGTAAAATCTGCTGGGGAACTAAGACTTTGTTGGTCTTTTAGGAAAGCTCAAGCTTATTACAGAGTATGATAAGGTTGGAAGCCTCGGTGGGTAAAGGAGAGAGAAAAGCATCAGTCCTTGGTTATTAGATGCATAGATACATATATGATGGATGGATGGATGGATGGATGGATAGGGTTTTTACAGACTGAAAAGTAGACAAAAGTTAGTACTTCCAGAGCCTGGGGGACACTTGTTTGTTGAATGGGCTTAGTGAGATGGCATTACCTTCACTGAGAATAATTCTATGGTGACCTATGGAGGCCAAAAGCTGGCTATAGGGAAGCGTAGGTTCTGAGTCATGGCCTGGAGAACTCACTGGACCATTAGACCTGCAGGGACCTCTAGCACTGAGATAACAGATCCTCAGAAATTACTAGTATGAACCAGTGACCACATGTCCTGCTGAATCTTTTGGTATGGAGAATCACCCCAGGAGTTTGGCCCAGCCTCTGTGGGCTGGGTAGGGGCAGGTAGGAGACAAACCATGAGAGACTATGGACTCCGGGAAATAAACTGAGGGTTTCAGAGGGGAAGGGGTGAGAGGATGGGTGAGCCTGGTGATGGGTATTAAGGAGGGCACGTATTACATGGAGCACTGGCTGTTATACACAAACAATGAATCATGGAACACTACATCAAAAGCTAATGATGTACTGTATGGTGTCTATCACAACATAATAATAAAAATAAGGAAATAATGACTAAAACTGAATGTGGCAGGACCTAGAACGGGGACAAAAATAAGTGATTGACTTATTAGTTACTCTGTGTGTCCCACCCCTAGGTCAACTCTGCTCTTGTCTTCCCTGTTGCAAGCCTGGAAGGCCCATTGTTCTGGTCCTCACTCATTTTCTCTTGTCCTCTGACTTCACATGGATTCAGCCATGGGGAGACACCAGCAGATGCATGAGTGAAGTTCACATACTTGTCTTAGCCCTCTTCCTATGGGCCACCATGCTGGCGGTGGCTATGTCCTTGCGACCACACCTCCTGCCCTTTTAGGGTTCCAGCTGTGTCACTGACCTAGTAACACTATATATATACATATATATATATATATATTTTTTTTTTTTTCCCTGCACATTTGGGCTTAGGAGAGGTCACAGGCTTTGTGCTATTGTTAAACCCTACATTGTTCTCCCTGGTTCATTTCCTCAACTCAGCTCACACTCTCAGAATAGTTCTTTCATGGAATCTCTTGCAGATGAATCCCTCAAAGTGGGCCATCTAGTTCTTGCTGGGACATGGGTAGACTCAAGTAAATCATAAGGAAAACAAGTGATATTTCTTACAAACTCTTTCATGCACTAAGATTCACACCTTCTCCCTTGAGGATGGAAGTCACCCTTCCTTCCTCCTTTTACAGATGGTGAAAGGTTAGTAAGTGGGTCAAATCACACAGGACCTTCAGTGAGTGGAAAAGCCCTTTAATTCAGACTGCATGCTGGGGTTCCTTTTTATATGCCACACATGCCAGAGTTAAACAAAACAGAAATCTCATCCCACTATAAATAGAAGGTCCTGGCTAATCAGTAAAGTATCTTGTACTTTATCATTCCAAGACCCCTGGCTTCTCCAAGGTCCCTTTTAGTTCACCATTCTAAGATGATATGCCCTCAAGTTCTTCAAACCTAAAAACAGGATGTAAGATTGGCTTCCATAGAGAAAACATATTGGTCCCCATAAGAAATTCTATCCCTTATTACCTTCCGAATCCTGCAATGTCACTTACCTCCCTGGTTTTCAACAGGGTGAAAGTTTTATGTCCAGTGCCACCAAGTCTCATGGTTGCTAGTAGGAAAAATGGGCTCCAGTCCCATGGGCAAATTTCACTGTACCTTCTCCAGTCGAATTTCCTTCTTCAATACCCATCAGTTAAGTGTCACAGACAGGCCTGCTGTTTCTGATACTAGTTGACCTATTAAAGAAAAGGCATGTGAAAAGACAGATGTTTTTGCTTTTGTTTTTCCTTGCAGACACAATAGTCCCAGCAGTCTTAACCTGGGTACCCACTGGTCCACAAGGTATGCATACACAGTGTTTTTTACAGGTGAAGTAACTGAGGGCACCTGGGTGGCTCAGTGGGTTAAGCCTCTGCCTTTGGCTCAGGTCATGATCTCAGGGTCCTGGGATCGAGCCCCGCATCGGGCTCTCTGCTCAGCGGGGAGCCTGCTTCCCCCCCCTCTCTGCCTGCCTCTCTGCCTACTTGTGATCTCTCTCTGTCTCTCAAGCTCTCTGTCAAATAAAAAAAAATCTTAAAAAAAAAAAGAAAAATATAAATCAAATCTTTCAAAAAAATTAAGGTGAAGTAACTGAGTTTTGCAGTTTGTCTGGGAACGTTGCTGCCCATTTAATCCCTACCACCTTACACCTGACCCTGGCACTCCTGTTTTTGAAAGCCATGCCCTCTACAGTCTTAAGTTGGTGGATATTGACCTAAACCAAGCCCAAAGAGAAAATATTTTTCTCCATTAGCAAATGATCCTCTGGCTGTGCTGAGATTTACTTGCTTTTCCCCCCTGCTGTTCTTGGTGCTTGCCTGCAAAAGGTCAGGATTACTTTTTATTTTCTTTTAAGTTTTTATTCAAGTATAACATACAGGCAAGGGATACTGAACAATGATAAATGTACAGCCCAAATTTCACATTGTGAACACATCCATTTAAGCACCACCTTAAGAAGTAGAACATTATCTTTACCCAAGAGACCTGTTTTCTAACTTCTCCCAGTCATTAAATCCTTCCCCAAAGGCAACCACTCTCCTGGTATTTATCACTATTGATAGATTTTGCTTGTTTTTGGACATCATGTCAACAGAGTCATAAGCATGACTTTCGTGTCTGGTTTCTTTTGCTCAGTATTATGAGTTTTACCCATGGTTTTTAGTGCAGCAAATTCATTTTCATTTCTGTAAAGGATCCCATTATATGATTTTATGAAAATGTATCCATTTTACTGTTGAAGGACATTTGGGTTTTTTCTGTCTTTTTGCTATTGTAAATAGTACTGCAGTGAAGATTTTGGTAAGCTTTGGGACACATGTATATGTATTTCTGTGGGAATCTACGTAGGAGTGGAATGGCTGGGTCAAATGGTATGCATATGTTCAGCTTCAGTAGATACTTCTGGTTTTCCAAAGAATTTACTTAACCCCCCCACCTCCAAATGGTATATGAGAGTTGTAGTTTCTCAATATTTTTGTCAAGACTCAGTTTTGTTACTCTTTAATTTCAACTTTTAATATGTGTATTTGTGCTTTTCAGATGCCTGAGGAAGTTCAATACTTTTTCCTGTTTATGGGCCATTTGGGTATCCTCTTTAGTGAAGGGCCTGTTCAATACGTGTCCCATTTTTTTTTTTTACTATTGTGTACATTCTTTTATCAATTTGTAAAAATTAGTTTTTCTAAATGAGTTTTTTTATTAATTACAGATATAGTAAATACCTCCTTGAACTAGAGGCGTGCCTTTTCACTATTTGAATGATGCAGTTTATGAACACTTTCCATCCTTTTAATTACCTCTTCCTTCTGATAAAGTTTCTTCCTTGTAGACCTTACAGAACTTTCCCCTTTTTTGAACATATCAGAGAGAATATATCTAATTATATTTGTAAACTTCACTCTCCTCCCCCAATAAGTATAATATATCAAACTCATTCCATGGTAGACCTAGGAACAAGGCCATGGTCAGGATCAAAAAGATCCTACAGTAGTGCTAACACCAGCCATTCAGTGAACACAGAGTTCTGTTTTGACACCTTTGGGAAAATAATACAAAGCAGACAGTATTTGATAATAAAATACTTTCATGTTTTATTTAGATGTTTAGTTGATTTTTTAAAAATAGTCTTCACCTTCAGAAATTCATACTAAAGGGACACATGGGTGGCTCAGTCACCTGAGCATCTGGCTTTTGATTTTGGCTCAGGTCATGACCTCACAGTCCTGAGATCCAACCCAGCATTGGGTTCTGGGCTCAGCACTGAGTGTGCTTGAGATTCTCTGTCTCTCTTCCTCTGTCCCTCCCCAAACTCATGTTGAATAAATAAATAAATATATAAATATTTTTAAAAATATTTACTAAGATATTTACAATGAAATTTTATAATATCAAGGATTTGTTGCAAAATAATCCAGAACACAACAGTATTGGGCATAACTGGTAATTTTTGAAGTTGACACAATGGATCAAAGGGATTGGGAGGTACAGACTTCCAGTTATGGAATGAATAAATCAGGGGATAAAAGGCACAGCATAAGGAATACAGTCGGCAGTATTGCAATAGCGTTGTGGGGTGACAGATGACAGCTGTGCTTGTGGTGAGCCCAGCATAACATTGCTGAATTTTCAAATTACTATGCTGCACACCTGAAACTAATGTAACATGGTATGTCAACTATACAGAACATTTTTTGATGTAAATATATGCTGAAGTTGATAATGGGCACAGGAATGTTTTTTATACTTTTGTCTACACTTTTCTAAATGAAAAGTTTAAAAGGGAAAGAGGAAAAGGGTGAAAAGGGTGGGAAGAGGGGAATTGAAGAGTTTGAGTCTAAATAACTCTTTCAGAGAGTTTGGCCATGAAGAAAGGAGAATATGAGATGTTATCTGCTCAAGGAGGAGATTTGGCTTTCTTTTCTGCATGTTTTTTCCAATGTTAAAGCATGTTTGTAAGGTATTTGGGAATAATCCAATAGAGGGGGAAATTGGATATGGCAGAGAGATGAAAGATGATTAATTACATGGTGTCTTCATGACAGAAAAGGAGGAAGAATATTCCAAGGGGAGGAATGGCATGGGTGGAGGTTTTAGGACAGCAGTGAGCCTGAAGTGTCCTAAGAACAATCAGAAGACCAGAGGGCCTGGAGGGAAATGAATGAGAGGAGTTGGGGCAGCAGGGCCCGATCCTGTAGGGAATAATCATGGTAACTTCAAGGAAGAAGAACATAGCTCATCTTGCAGGGCCCGATAGGCCCTTGTAAGAAGTTGAGGTTTTCATATTCTGGTACTGAGAAGCCATTGGAGGATTTTCATTAGGGGAGAGATATGAATGAAGTTAAGCTCGAAAATGATCTGCCATGCTCTGTGGAAATAGACTTGTGTGTGTGCAAGTGAACGTCTGTAAGCAGTGGGGCACGAGGTCAGTGTGGAAGCACAAAGAGCAGTTTGGAGACCTCTTCAGTGTTCCAAGTGATAGACACTTGTCTATCAGCTCAGACTGAGATTGTGTAAGGAAGTATTATGAGTTAAACTGTGTTCCCTCAGAAAAAATACATTGATGTCCTGACCCATAGAGTATGGCTTTGTTTGGAAGTAGGATCATTACAGATATGATGAGTTAAGATAAGACCATACTGGAGTACAGTGGGCCCACAATTCAGTATGACTGGTATCCTTATAAGAAGACAGCCGCATGAAGACAGAAACACGTAGGGAGAAAGTCACAGAAAGGAGGAATTGAAACAATGCATCTGTAAGCCAAGGAACCCCAATGATTGCAGGCAACCCCCAGAACCTGGAAAGTGACAGGGAAGGATTCCACTGCAGGAATCCCCTCAAATGGAGCATGGCCTTGATGACACCTTTATTTGGGACATATAGCTTCCAGAACTGTGAGACAATATGTATTTGTTGTTTTAAGACCCCTAGTTTATGTTGCTTTTTTCACAGTAGCCTTAGAAACCAATGTGAAGGTGACAAAACTGGCCATACACATACAAGAAAAATATGTAATGTATAAGTAATATATTATTAATATTTGTCATTAATAATATAATTTATTGGGTGTTTTAATTATTAATTTTATTACTATTACTATTTATTACTATTATATATTATTACCTATATTGATTAATGTATTACTGAGAAAATTATAAACATTCATTGAAGAACATGGAAATAAAACTGAATAAATTATTATTATATCAAAAAGGTCATATATTATATCAAAGATGTCAGTGATTTCCCAATTTAATCTGTATGCTTTGATCTGTATAGTCCTGAAATAATTCATAACAGAATTTTTCATGAACTTAACAAAATAGCCATCGAGTTTATATGAAAAACTAGAGTTCTAACAGTACTCATGGCAGCTTAAAGGAGGAAGAACAAAAGTGGGACTTGCTGACCTAACGGCAGGTATCAAGAGCGTTTCTAAAGCTGTAGTAAGTAGACTGGTGGAAGCCTTGAAACAGTGTCCGAAACAGTAGACAAATGAATAGATAATGAGCCAAGAGATGAACCTAGATAAATATGGAAAGTTGCTATATTATGGTAATACAATGAGTAGTTCTATAAATCAGTAAGAATGATTACTGGATGGGGCACCTGGGTGGCTCAGTGGGTTGGGCCTCTGCCTTCGGTTCAAGTCATGATCTCGCAGTCCTGGGATCGGGCCCCTGCTCAGGCTCTCTGCTCATCGGGGAGCCTGCTTCCTCCTCTCTCTCTGCCTGCCTCTCTGCCAATTGTGATCTCGCTGTCAAATAGATAAATAAATAAATCTTAAAAAAAAAAAAGAAGAATGATTACTGGATAGCTGTTGCTCAGACAGTATGAAAACATACATACCAGTATGTATAATTCTTATCTAATACCATAACAAAAAAATCCCCAAAAGTGAAAAACAGAACACTGAAACATTGAAGAGAAATTGCAGAAAAATATCTTTGCTGCTTAGTGGCAGAGAAAGACAATCCAGTTTTAAAACAGTCCAAATTATCCATGTTATCAATAAAGCCCCATCAATCAGTCAGAAAGTAAAAGCCAATAAGCACATTTAAAAATATATTTAAGGGGCGCCTGGGTGGCTCAGTGGGTTAAGCCTCTGCCTTTGGCTTGGTCGTGATCTCAGGGTCCTGGGATTGAGCCCCACATCGGGCTCTCTGCTCTGCAGGGAGCTTGCTTCCCCTCTCTCTGCCTGCCTCTCTGCCTGCTTGTGATCTCTCTCTCTGTCGGATAGATAAATAAAATCTTAAAAAAATATATATATTTAATATCACCAGTAATGAGGAAAATGCAAATTACAAAATCAAGATATCATTTTGCCCAAATAAAAATACTTAAACATACCAAATGTTGGTTGAAAATTAAAAAAAGAGAGAGAGAAACCGGAATTCGAAAACACTCTGGCTCTGGGTTTGGAGTGAAAACTGGCAGAACAACTGCTGAAGATGAACTGGTAATTTCTAGCAAAGTTCGACCTACGCATTCACTCCTGACCCAGAGGTGCTACTTACCAGTAAACTGTATACAGTGACTTTACACACCTGCATAGAGAGATATGTATTTGAATGTTCATTATTTGTGATAGCAAACAATGGAAATGACTCTAAATGCACACCAATAGAAGACTAGGTATAATGGCATTCAGATGAACAATATTCTACAGTAATTTACATGTGCATGAATTAATTTTTGTATCTCAAAAAAGATAGACCTCAAATAATTATATCGAAGAAAAAGATTTTATGATATGGATCAGTGACTATGAGGTTATTTATGTAAAGTTTAAAGGACACCAAACAATCCAGAGCATTGATTTTGATCCATACAATCAAGATGGAAGGGCAGTATAGCAATGCGTATCAAAATTTAACTTGTGAATTCTTTTTGAGTCAGCGGTTCTACCTTTAGGAATCCATTTGTAGGAAATAATTGGGCAAGTAGGCAAGGATGTGCAGCTGTTCTGATGTACGAGGTGAGACTCTTCATACATATGAGATGATATTCCTCATAGAATATTTTTATTATAGTAAATTTGGAAACAATTGAAATATCTCAGTCATTAGGTGATTAATGAATTTAGGATGTATTTACCTAATGGAAAACCCAGTCTGTTCTACTGTGATGAAAGTATATTTGTGACATATGTAAAATGAAAGTAAAATGATTACAGAAAAATCCTTAAATGTAGGATTCACTTTTCTTTTTTTAAAAAATGTACCTGTTGGGATTATGTGCATAAGTCTGGATTTATTTTAAAGTGTATGATGAGATAATGAATGATGGTTTATTGATAGCTTTCTTTATAAAGTTCCAATATCTTTTATAACAAGTTTGCATAATATTTATAATAAAAATTAGAGACATTTTCATTTGGAAATAAGACAGAACTGAAGACAGGAGTTATTTGAAGACAAAGTATAAGAATTTGAATGGTTTCTGAAGACAATGAAGTGGCATCATTTGTTCCTAGACAGTGATATATTATCACTTACTGACTTTATCTACAACTCTCTCTAGGGAAGAGGGAAGGATCTAAAAAATGAACATCTCAAATTGAGGGTCAGGACCTACAATAGAGCAGAGCAGAACATGTCTTCCCAACAGGAGCAGTATTGCACCCCAAGATTGGGGCAAAAATTGGTTCTTGGTGGGTGAACAAAATCTTAGATATAACAATGGTCTAAAGCTCAGTCCTGTCCAACAAGGTAGTATTGCTCAGTCTTTCATTTCTTTCATTAGAGAAAAAATTAAATATAACTTAAATGTAAGTTATTTCTATTAATGGCATAAAATTACTTACAGTAACAAAATCTAAATTATTATTTTTTTCTTTCTAGGGGGATGATCATGATAGAGACTGAAAAATACCAGAGTAGATAAATTAATTGAGAAGGCCTTCATCCCCACCAAAGGGTTGGTGGAGGATTTAGGACCATTTTGCCTCTCTAGAAAGCAATTCTGCTTTTTATTTCAGTTGTTCTGGATATAAGAACAGCAGATTTTTAGGTTTACAGTATTATTTGGACACACTGATCCTAATCACTGTTACTAATTAAACTCAGTCCAATTCATGTCTACAGACAAATAATAAGATCGCAGAAAAGCTATTAGGACTTCTACTTGCCCCACTAGATAGCCTCTCCGGGCCGTCCTTACCTTCTTCCGAGTTTTCCCACACCATTCTCAAATCCTCAGCACACATACAGCTCGGTACCCCTCTGCCCTCTTACTCACCACCTCTGCCATGACCATACACATTACACACAAATACACACACCCACTCAAACACAGAGGGGGAAAAGGAATGGTGGTTAAAATAACAGTGATGACAGGGCTTCTTTGTGAATGGGTTCAGGAAAAGATGTACTGTACATGCCAGGGGATTTCACTGAGCTCTTGATGGATGGGAGGGACAATGGAGGGAGGGGCTTGTAAAGGATTTATGGGGGCCAGGATTAAGGGAGCATGTGAGAATGTCGTCACTAAGCTGGCCTGAGGTAAAAGAAACATGTGGAGCCCTTCAGTGAGACATTAACTAATGCTTCTGCACAGGTGCAGCTGAGTGAAGCCAACACCTTATATCAGATCCCCTTCGTGTTGTCCAGGATGTCTGTGGATGAACAAACAGAGATGGTGCAGATGGGGAGGCCAGGCAGGGGAGAGCATTTCTACATTCCTTGCTCTCTCAGCTTAGAAATGCAGCCTGGCTCCATGTCCAGAAGTTAGCCACCTGCTCGTACCCACCCTGTTGACCACAGATGTTCCCAGGAAGGCTGTGGGATCCAGATCTTAAGTCTTCCCATCACTTAACTCTCTTCCCTTTGCTGGACAGTAGACTTCTCTATCATCTGTGGGATCTGAGTCCAGTTATAAATGTGGGGCTGAGAAGAACTCATTCTGCTCCTGATCCTATCTCTTTGAAGGGAAACTCAACCAATACAGACTTACACAGGAGGTGTGTATGAGGAAAAACATTGATAATGTGCCTGGTATTTTTAAGAGCATCATTGCTAAAATTCTCAAAGCTGCTATGTAAAGTAGGTTTATTTTTTTGGTTTTACAGGTGAGAAAATGAAGTAGCAAGAGATTAAGAGAATTTCTGTCTCAAGGTTTCAATGATAATTGTCAGAACTAGACTGAAAATCCATTGGCATAGAATTCTAGAACCTTATTTCTACTCCATAGGCTTTTGTAAACTGAGTTTCCAGGTATGTCATTTTGTTACAACTAGAATTTTTGTTTTGATGAAATAGAGAATTAAGTAGGATAGAAAACATCAGAGAATGTTCTACGAATCCAGGGTGTTTTATCATGAAACTTAAATGTGTGTGTATCCATGATAAATGAAAATCTATTTCTTATTGGGAGGCATAGGCAAGAGTTCAAAGGTTACTACACTACACCCGGATGTATCGCACCTACATTTTCCTCATCCCCACTTCCATTTGTTAGCCACAGGTCCTCTATATGGGGCAGTGGGGCACCTGGCTGGCACATTCGGTTGTATGTCTGACTCTTGGTTTCGACTCAGGTTGTGATCTCAGGGTTGTGAGAAAAAGACCCATATTGGGCACCATGCTTGGTGTGGAGTCTGCTTAAGATTGCCTCTCTTCCTCTCTCTCTCCCCTTTCCCTCCACCTTCCCCTCCCCCTCTAAAATAAAGAAATGTCTTTTTAAAAAACTGGGCCATAAAAATAAGCACAGTCTCTTCTACTTATTTGAACAGGGTCAGGACAGGCCTAAGGGGGACCAAGATGTCAAGGGAAATTAAATATACATTGTAAGATAAAAGAGACTTGTGGTTTACTTTTTGAGTTTTCCCCTGGAACTTGTGTGAAGTTGAGGGCCTGTTAGTTTTCTGTCATTTTCACATTATTAATGATGCATAGAGCAGGGAAAGAAAGTAAGCAAAGGGAAGTGAGTGGCCTGGAAAATGCTACTGGGGTTACTGCCCATTTGCAGGCTGCATGAAGTTGTGACTTTTGAAAGTTATTTGCAAGATTGAACTATATTGTACCATCAAGAAGATGTATAAAAGAGAGACATGGACAAAAGTAAACTACAGTACAACTGATTAACAAAGGTAACTCTAGGACCTTGTCCTACTCATCATTTAAGGTCAAGTTCCCTGGATATTTTTCATGACAAAGCAGAGCACTCTGCATTTAGAATACTGAAACTCCCAGGAAATCAAGTCAACTGGGCAACCATCTGTCTTATAAGCAGTAACTCCATTTACTCACATCTTCCCTTCTTCATTTGGTTAAGAAATATCACTGGGAATTTACTATTCTTTCCAAGGCACAATGCTAGAGGCTGTGAAGTACCCTTCATAGAATAAATGGTGGAGAGAGAATTCAATTAAATAATCCAGTGAACATTGAAGAAGATGATTAAGTCCAGAAGTGCTAGAAAAAAAGTTGTTTTTTTTTTTTTTAATCTCCTAAACTCCTGTAGTGAACAGAGGGAATAATATAATGGGTTCCACCTGCTGGGATATTTTGCTGGGTCACAGCAAATATCCTTGATCAAAATGGAACTCATGTATGTAGTCAGCTAAAGAAGGTGATTTTTGAATCTGGCTTATACAAAACCATGAACACCTCACTTTTCACCTTCAGTTTGGTCATCAGAAGCGTTTTCAGACTTGTCCACAATTATTCGTAGAGAATTACTCAAATTACATATATGTAGATTTGAAGTGGGCCCGAAAGCTAATCTAGTTCACCTGGCTCATTCACAGCTATAGGAACTAAGGCTGGAAAAATTTAAGTGACTTAACTCAGGGTCAATTTGTGAGTTAGTAGCCAACTTGGAACCTACTTTTGGTTTTCTTCCTCCTTTAGGAGAGGCACACAAATCACTCCTCAAGTCCTTTGAAAAAATAAAATGCTGTTCTTTTGAGTGAGCAGAAAGGAAGAGAGAAGAGTTTGGGAGAAAGATAGGGCATTTACGATATCTTTTCTCTATGTCCCCAAAGCAGTAGTATTTTTACCAAACACACTCTCCATTGTAAAGAAGCCCTGCCATCTTCCACATGTGTGGCCTTTGGAGAATACTTACTCTCTTGGTTGGCTAATTATCTGTCCTCAGCTTTCTACCACATCATTCCAAAGAAGTTGGGCTTTTCAAGTCTGGAATTCCTCAATAACAACGACTTCATATCTCACTTACTTTGAGGCAGGGGTTGGTGTAGCTCTCTCCTTTTCTACGCTCTTTCTTTCTTCTCAGGTTTTGCTTTTACCTGTGTTGAATTTTAGTTAATATTTTCTCATATTACTAAGAAAACTAAACCGCGGCCAGGTACTTTGGAAGGAATGTCTGTGGAAATCATAAAATGCTTCCTCTTAATCCAGTATGATTAATTTTTCCATAGGAATTTTGAGTCTATTAGGCTTGTTTTTATAGCAGTTACTGAAAAAGGATATCTGTCAGGCATACCTTATATTTATTGTAGATGCCGTTGTTAATGAATTGAAGTCAACATATCACTTTTCAGTTTTTAAAGTGGTGGGTATCAAATGAATAACCAGAAACAAAACTTGTCAGTTGTGTCTGGAAAGCCATTGTTCAACATACACTAAATAAAACATAGTGCCTCACTTTCAAAGAGATGAGAGCTCAGTTTTTTAAAACCCGTCACCTACCTTCACCTCACACAGAAACAAGCAAAATGAGGCTATTTCTTCTCATAGGATATATAGCTCTTTCAGGAACAGTGGCTTGATGACCACCTAGAAATGTAAAGAGTCATAATTAATTTTGGAGTGGACTTCTTAGTGATGTTTAGATGCTTACGTGTAAAGAACATGTACTTTCAAGTCAGAAAGAACTGGATTTAAATACAGGCTCTTCAACTTAATTATCTGTATGACCATGGATACGTTATTTTTTCCTTTGGGAGATTCAGTTTCTTCATCTGCAAATACTCATGATCAAAGTAAAAGTGAAAACTGAAAATATTGAATTTTTGCCTTTTTAGCATTTTGCTGCATGTAGTCCATGAGACACAATCCTTTTAAAATCATGTCTCCTCATATTACTAAATGGGTAAAAGTCCTGCATTGCATATTTAATTCTAGACACAACTCAAGACTCTTCTAAGTCTGGTCAATTCTCTATCCTGTATGTCCAACAAAGTTGTAAAAATCTTGAGGTCTTGAGCCATAGTATATGCATCTTGTGCTTCATTTTCTCCCACAGAGTCTATTGTACTCCCTACATAGTGAGGGGTTAATGGAACTAAGAAACACATTGAATCTAATTGGTCTGAAATGGCTAAAAGGAACTTTCAGTGAGGAAATGCTTTATGGAATATAGGCAGTGGGGTTAATTATTTGTGTTAGGCAGTATAATAGCTCCCCACAGATGGCTATATCCTAATTCTCAGAACTTGTACATGTGTAAGTTTAAATGGCAAAAGGGGTTTTTCAGATATGGTTAAGTTGCATGATCTTGAGTTCAATCTAATCATATGATTCCATTTAGGACTTCTAACTTACAAAATCATAGGGTAATAAATTTGTGTTGTTTAAAGCTACAAAGTGCGTAATCATTGGACACAGCAACAATAGAAAAATACATTATTTCCTGAACAGGCTTCTGCTTTTAAGGAAAGGAGAAAAGAAATAGAAGAAGAGAGATATGAATGACCAGAAATGCTTATGAATATTTTTTTCCTTTCAGTTCTTGGAAATTCAACAAAGAGTTCAATGTCCTACTGAGAAGGATGAATCAGAGATATGCTATTAGCCGAACAGAATAAGAGGTGGGTCTCCTAGTTATGAGGTCAAACTAAGAGTGCATAGGGGATGAACCCCTCACCTCCACATGACCCTTCGAGGCTGAATGCCTGAACTGAGACCTAGGGAGAGAAAAGGGACAGATGGTTTGCTTCAATTCTGGTACCATTAATTACCAGCTCTCTGCATTTGGGAAATCCCCCAAACTGCTCTAAGCTTCAGTGTCCTCACCTGTCAAATTACGAATTTAAATATACTTTACTAGTGGAAGTGACCTATAGCTAATGAATACAAATCCTTAGCACAATTATGTACACAAGTAAACATTAAAAAAAATTAGCCATTTTTAGTTATTTATTCTTATTGGAAAATAATTGAAATTCCTGAACTCTAGCAAACTAAAACAAGGTAGCCATATGGGATTAATTTATTTGATCTATCAAAAGATTTCACTTTGTATCAGGGACTGTGTCAAGCACTGGAGATAAGGCAATGAAAAAAACAAACACAGTCTTACCGTCAGTGAGCTTATTGTCTCCCAAACAAGAGTAGTTTAAAAAAAAATGGTGGGTGTATTTAATGTTTTCAGACAGTAACAAGGTAAGTGAGTGATGATATAAACTGATTTAATACAAGTGCTTGTAATCTATACCGTAAATAACATTGGTAACATGTGAGCTTTATAATGATCATAATATATATTTATTGAGGATCCCTATTATAATATTAAGAGAGTGAAAGTAGAACATCACTGAATAATGTCAGAAAGGCAGGGAAATTTTGATATTAGTGTCCTAAGTGGGGAGCTGCTCTGGTTTTTCACTGCTGTTTTTTTGGGCCCAAGTTCATTATTAGAATTAAAGTAGTGTCAAAATCTCAACATTGTTAAAGAAAAGTTAAACAAAATAAAAATAATAATCAGTTCATCCAAACAGCAAATGAGTGAAATGGTTTATAAGGAGAAATAAGATGACTTAAACTTTCTTGGATAGTATACAGAGAGTAAAATTTCTTGTTTCTGAGTTCTGCTGTAGAAGGAATATAGGATTTTCAGGATCAAATAAGAGAGAGTTGGGAAGCAAGAAATTTTATATCTGTACTGTTTAGAGTTTAGGGGCAAGTGCTAGCTCATGCAAGGGAAAGGAAAAGGATCAGAGTTCCTTGGAAGGCAGTGTAGTTGTCATGATGGTGGGGTTATTGCAACCATTGCAACAAATATGGCCTTGAGCAGTCATGGCAAATCTTACTGTTATATATTCCTTAAAATACTTAATCTTTGCCTATCAAATGAGTATCACAATGTGGTCTTCATTTTCATTTTCTCAAGTGCTAATGGGTTGGATGTGTTTTCATGAGTTTATTCGTCCTTTGAGTTTCCTCTTCTCTGAAATGCCTGTTCATGTCTTTAGCCCATTTTTTCTATTAGAGAGCTTGATTTCTTTTTTTATTTTATTTCTTTTTTTTCTTTTCGAGAGAGGTAGTGTGTGAGCTGGGGGGGAGGAGCAGAGGGAGAGAGAGAAGCTTAAGCAGGCTCCATACCTAGTGCAGAGCCAGATGTGGAGCTCCATCTCATGACCCTGAGAGCATGACCTGAGCCAAAATCAAGAGTTGGATGCATAACCTACTGAGCCACTTAGGCACCCCTCCTTTTGCTTGTTTGGTTTATCTTGTTTTCTTGTTTTAGGTTTCTGAGGTGAGAGCTTTGATTTTTGATTAAAGGCTTTCCTTTTATTTGAAACAGTTTTAGAAGAAGAGGTATTAATTCTTCGTTAAATGTTTGTTAGAATTTCCATGGGAAGCCATTGGGCCCTGGACTCTTGTTTGTTGAGATATTTTTGATTCCTGAATCTATTTCTTGGCTGGCTATGGGTCTGTTCAAATTTTCTATTTCTTGCTGTTTCAGTTTTGGTGGTTTATACATTTCTAGGAATTTATCCAATTCTTCCAGATTGCCCAATTTGTTGGCATATAATTTTTCATAATAGCGTTACCTTCTATTTAATGTATATGTTTAGTGTAATAAATTTCCCTCCCAGCAGTGCTTTAGCTGAGCCTCCCAAATTTTGATATATTGTATTTTTCATTTAGTTCAATATATTTTATAAAAATTGCCCTTGAGATTTTTCTGGTGACTCATGGATTATTTGGAATGGTGTGGTGTAGTTACTAAATGTTTGGAGATTTTCCTCAGATCTATTATTAATTTCTAGTAAATTTTATTATAGTTAGACAACACATTTTAAATGATTTCAATTCTTTAAAATTTGTTGAGATTTGTGTGTATAAGATGTGTCTTGATACGTGCTCTGTGGGCACTTGAAAAGTTGTATTCTGCTCTTACTATATGGGGTGTTCTTTAAATGTCAGATCCTCTTGGTTGGTGGTGTTGAGTTCTACATTTGTGTTGATTTTCTGTTTAGTTGTTCAATCAAATTTTAAAAGGGGACATTGATGTCTTTAACATTAATTGTGGATTTGTCCATTTCTTCTTTAAATTCTATTAGTTTCTGCTTCACATATTTTTCAGCAATGTTGTTCGCTCACACAAATTTAGAACTGGTATGTGTTCTTGGTAAAGTCACTCTTAATCTCCTTCTCTGTCTCTAGTAATTTGCTCTGCTTTGGTATCAATATAGTTTCTCTTGTTTTCCTTTGAGTAACATATGCATGATATATTTTTTCCATGCTTTTAATTTCAACTAAAATTACCTCAGCTTGAATGGTAAAAGACCCTTAATAGATGCCAGCACCAAGGTGTCAAAAATTTTAGAGTTATCTGATAAAGACTTTAAAGCAGCCATGATAAAAATGCTTCAATAAGAAATTAGAAAAAAACTTGAAACACATAAATAAAATAGAAAGCAGAAAAAAATAGGAAATACTAAGGGAAACAAATGGAAATTTTAGAATGAAAAATTATAATAAGAAATGAAAAATCTCAATGGATAGGCTTAAGAGCAGACTGGAAGGGAAAGAGGAAAGAATCAATGAACTTGAATTTAGGCCAATAGAAATTACTCAGTTTGAAAAACAGAAAATAAGCTGGAATAAAAAGAGAACAAAGTTATAGAGCCCTGTGGAACTTTAGCAAAATATCTAAAACTCTTGTTAGTAGTCCTAGAAAGAGAAAGATGATAAGGCTGAAAAATATTTTAAGAAATAATGGCTGAAAACTTTCCACATTTGACAAGAGATGTAAATATACAGGTTCATGAAGTGAGCCTCTAACAGAATACAAGGAAATTCACACCAGGAAGCACTACAATTAATCTCTGAAAGCTAAAGATCGAAAAAATTTTGAAGCAACCAGAGGAAAACGATGCTTACCTATAAGAATAAAATAATACCACAATGAATTTCTCATAAGATACCTTGGGAGCCAGAGGAAGTGGCACGTTATTTTTCAGATGTTTGAAGAAAAATAATGTTAATTCAGCATCCTGTATCAGTGAAAGTAGTTTAGGAAATGGGATATTGAGACATTCTCAGATGAAGGAAAAGAGAGATAATAGGGATAATTTATTCTCTGCAGACCTGTCTTTTTAAAAATGCCTAAAGGAAAAGGTTGAGGCTTTCTGAGAGGATGTGGAGAAAGGGGAACCCTCTTACACTGTCGGTGGGAATGCAAGTTGGTGCAGCCACTCTGGAGAACAGTGTGGAGGTTCCTTAAGAAATTAAAAATAGAGCTTCCCTATGACCCTGAAATTGCACTACTGGGTATTTACCCCAAAGATACAGATGTGGTGAAAAGAAGGGCTATCTGTACCCCAATGTTTATAGCAGCAATGGCCACGGTCGCCAAACTGTGGAAAGAACCAAGATGCCCTTCCACGGATGAATGGATAAGGAAGCTGTGGTCCATATACACTATGGAGTATTATGCCTCCATCAGAAAGGATGAATACCCAACTTTTGTAGCAACATGGATGGGACTGGAAGAGATTATGCTGAGTGAAATAAGTTAAGCAGAGAGAGTCAATTATCATATGGTTTCACTTATTTGTGGAGCATAACAAATAACATGGAGGACATGAGGAGATGGAGAGAAGGGAGTTGAGGGAAATTGGAAGGGGAGATGAACCATGAGAGACTATGGACTCTGAAAAACAACCTGAGGGTTTTGAAGGAGCGGGGGGGGTGGGAGGTTGGGGGAGCCAGGTGGTGGGTATTAGGGAGGGCACGCATTGCATGGAGCACTGGGTGTTGTGCAAAAACTATGAATTCTGTTACGCTGAAAAGAAATAAAAACAACAACAACAACAACAACAACAAAAACCACTTAAAGACAGAGTGTATTAGGCATTGTCACCTGGGGCAAGGAATAATGGTTGGGGTAGACAATAGACTACCGAAAATTCTTTATAAGAAAGGTTGAGGAGTAAGATGCTTTAGGGAATAAAGACTTTATAAAGCTCTCACAAATTCCTAGGAACCTAGAATGCCACACACATGCCCAAGTCTGGGTGCATATTCAGAAAAGACTTGAGAAGTGTCTAACCTCTTACCTCTGGCTGAACTTCACACTCTGCAAGCAGGATCTAAAGGGGAGAGCATAGTTGTGAACTGCTTGTCTGAGTGGTAAAGGCATGTCCTGGCACACATTCATAGCCCATCTGCAAAGACTGGGTGGTGTGTGTGTGTGTGCACACATGCATGAACACATGCATGTGCATAGAGGTGTTTGTGTGTTCATACATTTGAAGAAACATCTGTTGCGTAATTAGCTGACCACTAAACTAATGGAAAAGAGGCTTCAATACCACTCATAACAAAGAGCACAGACTTTCAAAATTAGTTTAAAAAGGCCATTAAACTAACAGTAGCTGGGATGCCTGGGTGGCTAAACTGACGTTAAGCATCTGCCTTTAGCTCAGGTCATGATCCCAGGGTCCTGGGATCAAGCCTCATCTCTCATCGGGCTCCTTGCTCTATGGAGGAGTCTGCTTCTCCCACTGACTGCCACTTCCCCTTCTTGTGTGCTCCCTCTCTGTCTCTCTCGTTCTTGCTGACAATAAATAAATAAAATCTTAAGAAAAAACCTAATGATAGCTAGAGTAACAATAAACATAGGGGCAGAGGATAATCTGATTTCTAGAGTCATCACATTATAATATTCAAATTTCTCTGCAGAAAAATTAGAAGGCATCCATGCAAAGAAATAAGAAAATATAGCCCATACACAAGGTAATTAATAGAAAACATCACCGAGGAGGGCCAGACATTTGCCTTATTAAACAAAGACTTTCAATTGACTATTTTAAATATGTCTAAAGGAAATGATGAGGGTGTTGTTTCATCCAATAGAGAATATCAATAACAACTACAAATTATGTAAAAAAGCCAAAGATAAATTCACAGTTGAAAAGTATAGTAGCTGAAATGGAAATTTCCCTAGATGGATTCAACAGATAGAGTAGGCAGAAGAAAGAATCTATGAACTTGAAGATAATTAAAATTATCTAGTCTGAGAACATAAAGAAAAAAAGAATGAAATAAAAATGAGCAGTGCTTAAGAGACCTGTGAGATATCAAAAACCATATTAACTATCCCTAATAGAAATCTCTGAAGAAGTGAAAGAGAAAAGGACAAAATATATATTTGAAAAATAATGTGTAAAGACTTTCCAAATTTGGTGAAACATAAATTTGTACATTAAGTAAGCTCAATAAACTCCGGGTAGACTAATGCAGAGAACTTTATATAAAACCACATTGTAATCAGACTGTCAAAATTCAAAGAGAGAAAATCTTTAAAAAAAATAAGTCTAGGGACTCATATACATGGCATCTTCAATAAGTTTAACAGCCGTTTTCTTATCAGAAACTATGATGGACAATGGGAAGGGACATATTGAACATGCTGAAAATCAAACAAGTATCAAAAAAGTATCAAACAAGAATTCTGTATCTGGCAAAATTTTGTTTCAAAAATAAAGGAGAAATTAAAACATTCTCAGATAAATATAAGCCCAGAGTTTATTATCAGTAGATCTGTCCTATAAGAAATGGGGAAGAGAGTCATTCAGTCTGATATGGAATGATAGTAGTCAGTAACTCAAATCCAAACAAAGAAAAAAAAGAAACACTGGTAAAATAACTGCATGGGTAAATGTAGAGGTCAGCATTAATGAATTTTTGGTTTGTAATTCCTCTTTGACAAATCTTTAGAAAAGACCAAAAATAACAAGGACTGAAAGTAGGGACATAACTACCTCTTTCAGAAATAAAAGGTATTTTAAGAAACTATTATTAATCATACAGCAACATGGATTGGGAGGGAGA
>PISX010005530.1:41502-106850 GCA_004024625.1 Mellivora capensis | reverse complement strand
TGAAATATTTTAAAAATATTATAAAAGGATATATTCCTTTGCTCCAAGGAATTTCAACCTGAAGTGGAAGAAGATGATAAGCTTGTATTTAATTTAACTATTCCTGTTGTAAACTTGGAGCTACTAAGTAGGCTATATGTTTTATTTGTTTGATACTGATTTTTTGGTGCTTATTTTTAGTTACTCTGTATATATTGCATCTTGAAGGCTTTGAATATTTCTGTTCAAAATAAAAATTCAACAATTCTCTGTAATCAAGAACTTGAGTTGTACTCTAATTTCAAAACTCTGAAATGGTATGGCATTGGGTACCTTAACTTCCCCAGTTTTATACAAATTAAAGCTGGAGGGTTTTGAAGGCTAATGTCAATTCTGGCAGGGTCAGAGGAAAGTACTATCTGCTTTTACAAAGCGCTCAGCAGAGTTGTATATTATCTAACCAGGCCAAAACCAAATGCGCAGTGGAAAAAAAAACTTTTAATCTCTGTCTCAGGTGGTCTTTTCCAGCTAATTGCTAGGCTTCATAATTTAATCTGTTTAAAGATGACTACCTTTGAGAATCTTCTCTGAATTGAGTTCAGTTTGCCTTATTTGATTAAAAGACATTCATTCATTAATTTAGCAACTATTTAAGGGGTGCCTCTCCCATGCCAGGCACTGTTGGTGTTGGGAATGTCCAGGTCTAGAGTCACAGAGTAATTGAAAAAAAGAGAATTAAACAAGTAAGCACACAAACAAGTACACATGTGACTATGCCAAGCCCATATTGGTACATACTGTAAAGGGAAAGAGCACGCTGGCATGACTGGTAATGACAGGAAGACCATGGGAGAGCAACTCTGGAGTGGCAGTCAGCAAAGTCCTTCTAATGATGTGACATTAGCCTGAACTGGGCAAGCTGAAAAGAGGGGTAAAAGCATGTTAAGCAGAAGGAATGATACATGAAAAAGCTCTGGGGTAGGAAAGGTGTGTTCAAGGAACACAGGAAAGTCTAGTATGTCCTAAGCAGAGGGGGAGCAGGATGGGACAGAATGACTTATTAATGAAGCTAGAGAGGCAAGAGGGGGACAAATTAAGTATAATGTACACCCTGTTAAGGAGTTAACATTCTGTTCCATTTGCAAAGGAAGATATTGAAGAAATTTAATTAGGGACATGGACTTATCTAATTTGTCTTTAAGGCATATCATTTTGGCTGTGATTGAAGAATTAGGGGACATCGAGGGAAACTAGGTGGTAGTCAGGAGGATATTGTAGTGGTGCAGCTGAGACATGATGGTGGCTTGGGTGACAGTACACATTGGGGAGAAATGCATAGATTTGAAAGAAATTTTTGAAAGTAAGAGAAATAGGAATTATTGATGGATTGCTTATGGGGATTGAAGAAAATTTGTGTCAAGATTTTCTATTACCTGATTTGTGGATATTTACATGAACTTGGCATCATCAATAGAAGGAACATGAAACTGTATATGGTGATTTGATCTTCTGTGTCTTATTTTCATTTGCTATTTTTAAATCAGCTTTTTAAAGGAGAATATTTTTTAATAGGTCCATTGTCTTGGTGGAGAAATTGGAGCAGAAGTCTGGGAGCATCTCCTTGTCATGATCCGATGCCCTTTTCTGGCTCTTTCAGCTACCATAAGTAACCCTCAGCATCTCACTGAGTAGGTATTATGTTCCAATTTGGATAAATGCATTTCAGTTTTAAATTTTACACTTTCTATATAGGTCCTGAAGACTTTCCTAACTTTCTGGTGAGTTTATTAACTTATCTCTGACTGTTCAAGCAACAGAGCACCTATCACACTTCTTGGCTGAGAAAGGCCACACTCAGTAAAGGAAAATCAAGGACTGTCCCAGCCAGATCTGCTGTTGAGTAGAAAATTTCTTCCATATGTCAAAAAAGTCCACCAGCAGTAATAGATTTATGTTCCTTTTTTTTTTATGTCTTTAGCAAGAAAGAAAAAAATGAAATAGTATAATGACATCCCCTGCCTCAGACCTTGAGATTTCTTCTGTTGTCCCACTTTGTAGATGTTTAGAAAGATAGCAAAACCTTACTAATCGAAAAGCCCATATCATTTTGGACTAGATTTTTGCCTCATTGCTATAACAATTATAGCAAAGGCTACTGTGTGCCATACACTATTCTAATTGTTTTACAAATAGTAATTTATTAATATTAATAATTAGCATTTTAATAACACTAATTTAATAATTAATACTGACAATTAACATTAATAATTTATTAATACCCAACAACCCTTATGATTTACTATTTCCATTACTACTATTGAATCATATTTCTACTACTATTATTATTTCCATTTTTATGGAATGTAGAATGTGGAAAATGAAGTACAAACAATGTAAGTGATTCAACCAAGAGCAACAGACAGCAGTAAGGAGACTGGGATTCAGTCTCAGGTAGTCTGCCTCTAAGGCCTATTCCTTTAATTATAATTTTAAGACATCTTTATTTAAAATATTTAATGTCACAAGAAGTAGTATTATATTGCTGTCTGCATAATATGTAAATTTATTTTTTAAGGTGGTTACAATCAGTAAAACACTACTGGAAACAAGAAGACAAAACAATGAGAACAAATACTGCTTTTAAAAGAAATGGTGTCTGTTGTGCCAATTCTCCCAAAGATTATTTCCAAATAAAGGAATCATATAAAGTTAGACTTGGTATGTTTGGAATTTTTCTTTTACTTCAAAATCATTTCAGTCCTTATGTGTCCACTGATTTGGAAATTCCTCCTCTTCATTGTTAGTGCTCTATGGTGAGAGATACAATGATTTAGAGAAGCATATATGTTCAATAAAACATCATGACATCTGTTTCGATCATTTTCACCCATGTGCCGCACTAACAACAGATCATGTAAGTAATACTTTAGCCATATTTGTTCTAATATAAATTAGTTGTATATATGTTATAATTGAAAAGCTGCCTAGTTGATTCTTAGGAGAACTGTAGAATAGATACTTTGTTAACAGATATTTAATGTTAGTTTTAGTTTTTATTTAGTTTATTGAATATATTTGACATGTAAGTATAAATTTACGGTGTATAACATGTTAATTTGATATATTGATATATTGTAGAATAATTGTGATAGCAATATTAGCACTTCTATCACATTATATAATTATACTACAATATTATTGTCCATATTTATTATACTGTGCATTAAATCTCTATGTCGTGTTTTACTCTTGGCAAAATATGTGCCTTTAAACAACACTGATCTTAACTCCCCTACCTCACATCCCCTAGTAACTATCATTTTACTGTGTTTTTTACAAGTTTGACTTTTTTAGATTCCACGTATAAGTGATATCTTGCTGACATTTGTATTTCTCTCTCTGACTTATCTCTGTATAACTTAGCATAGTGTGCTTGGTACATTTATGTTGTTTCAAATGGCAGGATATCATCCTTTCTCAGGGTTGAAGAATATTTATTAACATCGGTTTTTTAAAAGTAACAAAAATAACTGTAGTCTTCAATGAGCCCTCAGTGATGTCTGGATCCACAAGGCTTAAAAATGACTAAAAGTTTTAGTCATTTTTTTGACTGAAGTTTTTTTGGTTAATTTATTTATTCTTGGACATTATCTTTGCCCATTGTCCTTCTCAGTACCCATGTCTCTCTGTCCACCTTTGTGACACTAACCCTTAGTGCACAACTATATATGGACAGCTCCTAGAACATGTGAGAATCTGATCACTGTCAGTTAGGTTAAATAAGGAAAAGACATTTCACTAATGTAACAATCATAACATGGTTTTTTGGTAGTGAATCAATACAGTGGAGGTCTTAGGATATTATTTGGAGCATTGAGGTGTCTGTGGGGGAAGAATTCTTAATTTTCCAGGCATAATTCTCTTCCTTTCTCATCCTATTCTTAGGAATAACCCATTCAAGCTCTCATTGCCTCTCAAAGTGATAATTAGTCATTATTTGCCTTCCTTTCAAAACCTAGCAAGTAGAATATATTCTAAATTCTGTTGTCAGGTAAAACTCCTAACACATAATTATGATCTTGCCAAGCTTAATGGCTTTCCTTTGGAAGTGATTAAATCCATAGCTCCTTGGCTTGGCTTCCTAGGTCTTCTCTGACCTGGCCCCAAAACCTGATGTATCTTATGTGGACGTCCTCATGATTTATATTGCTCCTGGACTCCACCAGCAGATGCCAAATGCCAGTTGTTCAGATCCTGTTTATCTTTTTTTTTTTTAAGATTTTATTTATTTATTTGACAGACAAAGATTACAGGTAGGCAGAGAGGCAGGCAGAGAGAGAGGAAGGGAAGCAGGCTCCCTGCTGAGCAGAGAGCCCAATGCAGGGCTCGATCTGAGGACCCTGGGATCATGACCTAAGCCGAAGGCAGCGGCTTTAACCCACTGAGCCACCCAGGTGCCCCCAGATCCTCTTTATCTTGTATGTCTCTTCTAATGTGAAACATCTTCAGAGTCCTTCTGTGACTTTGTTAGCTGGATGTAATCTCTCTATAGCATCTTGTCTATATTTCTTGTATGACACCAATCATGATCAGCTTACTGCTTAAGTTGTTGATATACATGTCTCCTTTATCTTACTAGAATAACTCCTTGAAGACAAATTTTATGTCCTTATGAGTTCCTAAAAACTGTGTATATAAAAGATGCTTAATAAATATATGTTAAGTAAAGACAGCCAACTTAAGTTGATCATTTCCTTTATTTCTAAGAATTTTATGTATTTTATCTTTTTATTTTATTTCTTTTCAGCGTAACAGAATTCATAGTTTTTGCACCACACCCAGTGCTCCATGCAATGTGTGCCCTCCATAATACCCACCACCAGGCTCCCCCAACCTCCCCCCCGCCACCCCTTCAAAACCCTCAGATTGTTTTCCAGAGTCCATAGTCTCTCATGGTTCATCTCCCCCTCCAATTTCCCTCAACTCCCTTCTCCTCTCCATCTCCCCATGTCATCATGGTAATTTTCTAATAAGATTTTATTTCAGAAGTTTCTCTTTGTGCGGCAATGTCCCAATCCATACCCTAAATAAAACTAAAATATGGACAAAATCCCTGTGACCTCACACCTTAGACTTAGAATATGGATGATAACCCACACATAAGTAAGTCTTCTTTTTCTGTCTCTATCTTCCTCTCTGTCTCCTTCTTTCTTTCCCCACTGTCACCTGCATTTTTAAAAACAGCATAGTATTTTAAAAATTATTTATTTTGTGTAGGATGGTTCCAGGCAGGTTATCTTTAAGTAGCAATGAGTGCAGTGATTTGGAGTACCTAGCAAGATTGGCATTTTGATCCAAGTGCCTTTCCTCTATTTTCACTAGCTATTAGCGGAGTCACTGGAAAGCAACAGAATTGCTACAGTATGCTCTGACCCCATATGACTTCTGCAAAGGTCATGCTGTTGTATGAGTCTTCTTAAGACTTCTGGACTTTTACAGAAGGAATGGAGGATAAACTCAAAGGGCATTATTAAATGTGTTTTGATAGCTGTGTGTGTAGCATGTGTTTATGTAGTGTGTTTCTTAAAGTAGCAGCAATACAAAGCAAGCAGACCTTCCCAAATGAGTAAATTATTCCTGATGTTGTATAGTATACTTCAGATTAATATGAAAGAACTCAGTGGCATGAAAAAGCACAATAAATTGTTGTAACCTGAAGAGAAGAACCGTTCACCCTGACTGTTGCCCCTATAGCTTAGTCACAGAAATAGTTTGAGAAGGGAAGGGGTGAAGCAGGATGAGTAGGGTGGCCTTAATCCAACTGAGGTGAAGGACTGCCCTTCAATCATATGGGGCTTATTTCTGGAAAAAGAAAAAAAACAAACAAAAAACAGAGCTTGGCCTTTGCGACCAATTACCATGCCACAGAGGAGTAGCTGCTCACTCCTGGAGAGCTGTCAGTCCCAGGAAGTCGTGGAAGGAACTGTTGCCTCTTTCTGCTCAGTACAGATCAATTCTTACCATCACTGGGGGCATTAGGGACAATGTGGTTTGCAAAATAGCATCATGATATGATACTGCTGTGTTTACAAATGTAGGATGGTACAAATTTATGACCTTTTATTTCTCTTCCTTCTCAATGTAGACTGGCTCAGGTTTTGCCCGTTCATTAGTTACTATGTAGTGGAGAACAACTGAATTGAATTCCTAGCTTTTAGCCATAGAACTATTTTTTTATTTTCTTATTTTTATTATTATTATTATTTTTATTTCTTTTCAGCATAACAGAATTCATAGTTTTACATCACACCCAGTGCTCCATGCAATGCGTGCCCTCCACAATACCCACCACCAGGCTCCCCCAACCTCCCACCCCCTGCCCCTTCAAAACCCTCAGGTTATTTTTCAGAGTCCATAGTCTCTCATGGTTCATCTCCCCCCCAATTTCCCTCAACGCCCTTCTCCTCTCCATCTCCCCATGTCCTCCGTGTTATTTGTTATGCTCCGCAAATAAGTGAAACCATATGATAATTGACTCTCTCTGCTTGACTTATTTCACTTAGCCATAGAACTATTAAACTGATTTTAAAAATTAAGACTTGGAAGTTGATCATTGACAGTCGAGACACCAACTGTCAGATATTTCACTGGACTTGTTACATATATTATCTAACTTGATTCTTGCAACAAATCTATGGCACAGGCAGAATTGTCCATTTTAGAAACTGAGAAACTCAGGCTTCTCTTAAGTAAGAGACATAAGAAATCACAAGCATTCTAGTGACAGAAATAAGATTTATATTTTAAAAATTGTGATAACTTTTGGATTTATCTTACATATATGTTTTTTAGTTAGGCAAAATAATATACCACTTTCAAGTAGTATTAATAAGAGAACACAATGCTTACATTCCAAAAATAACATAATCAGTTACTATGTTGACATAATGCAGCCTCATGTTTGGGGATTTTACACAGGTTCACAGGGCAAAGGAGAGAATATAAGACAAAATGAAAGAATATTAAAATTTTTAATTTTATTTTAAATGTAGATTGAAAAGTATGGATTTCCTTCTGATCTTACCCTTTCCCCTCGAGAAACCATCCAGCTTTATGATACCATGTTTCAATTCTGGGAAAGCTGGCCCAGGGCCCAGGTAAGTAATAATTACATATTTGATTTGAATTAATTTTATTACAGTGGATGGTAACATTGATGTTCAGAAAGACAAATTCTAACCCTTTCTGATCATGTGCATCTAATATTTCAAAATTATAGATAGATGGTTTCCAAAACAAAATCATCCCTCCTCAGACATTCTTCTTGCTAACATATTGTGTTTTACTTTAATGGTATGTAATGCCATTGAATTCCAGAAGATATTTTTTCTTTCCGTTTCTGGGATATTTTTGATATTTTAGTCTCCTTTTACATATTGGATTCATACTCCTTCATTTTCTCATTGTACTCCACCTTTCCCTTTATACCCTAATTGCTGTCTGTTTTCATCTTCTATCTGGTTGTGCTCTGCATTGTTTGAAGAGAACTCTTCAAAGAGTTCCTATTCCATCCTATTAGGTTTATATACTGGAAACTTTGAGGGGATAAAAAAACATTCAATAGTCTGTACTCCCAAGAAGCTTATAATTCTGTTAAATGAAATGCATAATTGAGAAACATCTTTTTATTATCTTGCATAATTTTATTTAATTTTGTGTTGTTTCTTTTCAAGGAATTTGATCCAGAAAAATTCATTCATTTTAAAAATAAAATAGTCATTAAAAAATTGGATGCTAGAAAGTATGAAGAGAGCTTAAAGGCAGAATTAACAAGCTGGATCAAAAATGGCCATGCTGAAGAGGTAATCACACATATTTTTGACAAAACCCTTTTCTTTAGTTACATTGTTTTCATTATTATTATTATTACTATTATTTTAGTCTTCAATGTTCATTTTACGACTGTAGGCAGAACGGAAGTCTAATGATTCTGAGGTAGAATAGAAAGAGGAAAAGGACATTTCTTTTTGTTTAATCCTTTGTGCTTTCTAAAACACATCCCAGAAGCCACGGGTTCCTGTTCAGTGTTACAATAGGACAAGAACAGCAGTGTCACTATCCACAGTCAGTGTTTTTGATACCGTGGCACCAGAGAGATTGAAATCATAGTAACAGTAGCTCAGAAGAAGCCTTTATACCTTTCATCATTTTTGTCTTGGGATTTTTTTTTTCTTTTATGATCTTTATTTCAATTTGTAGGAACTAATTGTGTATTAAAATGTTCACCTAGGGTCATGTAAGTTTTCATATTTATATTAAATAAGTTGATGGTCTTTATATTTTGAAGTTTGTTTTATTGTCATACATTAAGGTTTCTCATTTTTGGTGAGTGATTTATATTAGACTTTTCCCATTGAGATTTTTCCATTACATTTTAACTCAGGTAATCTCCTCCCACTCAGAAACATAATTTATATTTTCTTCCATTTATTTTGTCATTTAAAAACTTTCAAAAGGTATTTGAAAGTGGTTTTCATACAGGATATGGAGAGAAACTGATTTACCCCACCTTCTGCCGTAGTGGTACCAGCATCATTTGCTAACAACCTCTTTTTGACTGACTTTTGTTGTCTTAAATAATTACATGTTAAATTGCATATATGTATGCATGTATATATGTATTAGTCTTTTTGTTGTTGTTCTTTGGTGTATTGATTTGTGTATTTCTTTGATGGTTCTTTATAAAATGTTATATTTTCATAAATATTTTATTATATTTTATTTTAATAAAGAAGCACAGAAATAGAGATTAGACAACTATGAAAATATTTTAGCCAAAAGTAGTAATTCCTTTTTTTATTGTGCCGAATTTAAAACTAATAATTTTTTGTTCATTGCTACAGGCCAAAATGGTTCTGAGGAATCTTAGTCCTGATTCAGTTTTTAGTTCAGAAAACATGATAAGAATGTTTCCACTTCTCGTTGAAAAGCTAAGGAAAATGGAAAAGTTACCGGCATTATTTTTTTTGTAAGTAATTTAATTTAGTTTCTGTTTGTAATTTGTATCATGCTTATTCTTTTAAGTTGAGGAAAATTACACAAACTTTGCTGTTGTAATTAGGTACTCATAACTATTTTTGGTGCTCGTTTGTTATCAGAATGCATATATAAAAAATAGACCTTTCTAGTTCAAAAAAATATTTAGTTCCTTTTTTTAAAATTATTTATTTGACAGAGACAGACACAGCAAAAGAGGGAGCAGAAGCAGAGGGAGTGGGAGAGGGAGAAGCAGGCTTCCTGCCCAGCAGGCTCCCATCAGGGAGCCCGATGGGGGCCTTGATCCCAGGACCCTGGGATCATGACTTGAGTGGAAGGCAGAGTCTTAACAACTGAAACACCAAAGTAACCCCCCCAAATATTTAGTTCTTAAAAATACCAGTGCTTAAAAAAATATTTTTACTTGTGCTATTACAAATTACCATCTTTGAATAGTCTCCTACTCCGTTTTTTATCTTTTTACTGTAAACTATTATATTTTATTTAAGTCTTAAAAATTTCCAGTAAATATCGAGGTATTTTGCAAAATAAATTGAATGTTGGGGCACCTGGGCGGCTCAGTGGGTTAAAGCCTCTGCCTTCGGCTCAGGTCATGATCTCAGGGTCCTGGGATCGAGCCCCACATCAGGCTCTCTCCTCAGCAGGGAGCCTGCTTCTCCCTCTCTCTTCCTGCCTCTCTGCCTACTTCTGATCTCTGTCTGTCAAATAAATAAATAAAATCTTAAAAAAAATAAAAAATAAAAAAAATAAATTGAATGTTTACACACACAGGTATCCCACATAAAATTAAAGTATCCTTACAACATACTAGCATATTTATTGGTGTGGCATTTTATTGTTTTTAATTTATAGTTCTGAGAACTGTAACAGAGACACTGCTGTCTTGCTGAAGTTTATATGCTATAGCATGAAAATAGCTTAAAGTTGAATATAATTATCCAGTTCTGGTGAGGTATAAGTTATACCAAAATATATTCATTTAATGGGTAATACTCTGTATCCTGGATTAACTTTGATCACACAGTTTGGGATCAGAGTAAAATGCTTTCTTTACTTTTGACAATTTCAAACTACTTTCAGCCTTGGAAATTTAAGCAGGCCACATATATAAACAAATGAACAAATAGATAAACAAAGCTACATAATCTTGTTCAGCTGGCAAAGTTTAATGAAATTTGTTTACACATAAATAGACATACAGTAATTAATCATTATTGGTGGTATATATTTAAAATAATGATGATAATTAAATGTATGGTTGTGTTTGGAATTTTGAAGATTGCAGTATAATTGGTCCTCTTACCTGTGTTGTTGGGACAAGAAAAATAAATTTCTGAACTACCAAGAAGTTACAAAGCTCACCTACTTTGCTTTAGAGCATGGCTACAGATTTATTTAGAAATAAACACAATTTTGTGCACCTGAGATATTCCTGAAAGCCTAACTACAATATAGAAATCCAAAAATAACTATTTATTTTTCATGCACACATACATACTTAAAACCATTTAAGAAGTAAAATATTTTCACCCAATGTGTGAAGGAAGTCAAGAGTTAAACTTCCAGGTAAAAAATAGATAAGTCATGGGAATGTAAGGTACAACCTAGATAATCTGGTTAATAATGGTGTATTTTATGTTTGAAGGTTGCTAAGAGATTAGTTCTTAAAAGTTCTTGTCACCAGAAAACAAATTCTGTAGCTGTGTGTAGTAACATGGTAATTAGACTGATTGTTGTGATCATTTCATAACATATGCAAATATTGAATCATTATGTTATATACCTGGAATTAATGTAATATTGTATGTTAATTTTACTGCAATTAAAAAAATAAAGGGCAGAGTACGACAGAATACATAGCATTTTGTACACCTATAAAAGCTTCTTTGGAAACTACTTAGGAGCACAATCACTATATTTTGTAGTATGGGCAAGCTAATGAGATAAATGAACATGACTTTTTTTTTTCTAACGTGGTTTCCTAGCTTATGTCCCATTAGTAGTTCATAAGGTTTCCATTTTGACCTGTCATCACAAGCTTGTGGGATTGGTTTTTCTAAATGTTATTATTCTGACTGTGTAAAATCATGTCTTGCTACTGTTGTAATTTACATTACTCTGACCAGTATTAAAGTTGAGCCTTTCTTTCAAGTAAGTAGTCTTTTAATTTTTTCCTCATGTGCTATTCAAATAACTTTTCTTTCGGGTTTCACAGCTTTGTTTTGTTTTGTTTTTGTTGTTGTTTTTCAGGAATCCTAATTCTTTGTCAGTTATCAATTTGTCACTTATCTTCTCTGAGTCTAGCACCTGTCTTTTAACTTTGTCTACGCTATCTTTTGTTAAAGAGTTATGTTGAATTTTGATGCATTAAAATTCATCAACGTTTAAAAAGGAAAATGTTTCAGAAAAGCCTCATAGATTTAATTTTCTTGAGGAATTGAATCTTGGCATGTCTATGAAATTTTGGGCTCTCTGCAGAACATACTGTGAAAATCCTTGGTCTTACGCAGTTTGATTTAATCCTAAGTAACCCTAGATCATCAATAAATTGGGATTTTTTAGGGATCAATCTGTACATCTGAGAACTTATCAAGTAATAGTCATCCCTGTCAAACTTCTCCAGTTTGGTCTCTAGAAAGAAATGTGTGGAACACGTTTAATGTTTAGTGACGGTATTAGTGTGTGCTTAAGAACACACATTTCATGGTCAGTCCCAAGTTTGTATCCTACTTCTGCTCTCAATTAGTATGGCACTTCTAGACAGCTACTTAATGGCTTTGAGCCTTAGTTTCCTTATTTGCAAAATGAGATGATAAAAATAGTAATATGTAGGGTAAGAATTAAATACAAATAAATTATGAAAGCCCTTAGTGCAGTATGACAAAATGATATTGATGGAAGTCCAATTTTTTATCACATTCATTCTAAATAGGTTATCAGAGAGATTTAAGAGGAAAAATTATTTCCAAGTGATCTAGATTTTAAAACTTGAAGTACAATGATGAAAATGATGCCATTTCATGCAGAATGTACACCTAAATGAAGTAAATCGCATTAAAATAAAAAAAGAAGCAACATGATTTCATGACTAAGAACATGGGCTTAGAAGCCAGACTCTGTCACATTCAAGCTGTGGAATCCTGGGCAGATCACTTAATCTCTTTATATATCCATTTTCTCATCTATGAAATAGGGATAATAATAGTGCTTTCTTCATAGGGTGATTGTGAGTACAAAATGGGTTAATATATTTATGATACTTAGAGTAATATCTGAAGATAACATGTTTAAGTGTTTACTAACTTTATTATTTTATTGTCTACTATATAAAATTTCTTGCCATGTGGCATAGACAGCCATTTATTTAATCCTCACTTCACCAGTATACCAACTTTTTTTACTCCTTATGTCGTCTCTGGAAAGAAGTAGTCATAATCCAAAAAGTTAGAGCGAGAGCCCAACATTGTCTCCATTCCTGCCTAAGAGCAAAAATGTTACTGTATGATCTCACTTATCTATAAGATCTAAAAAAGCTAAACTCATGGAAACAGAGAGTAGATTGGTGGTTACCAGGGTCTCAGGGTCTCATATAATGCATAGCATGGTGACTATAGCTAACAATACTGTATTGTATACTTCAAAGTTGTTAAAAGAGTAGATCTTAAATCTTTTCAGACTAACACACAAAAGGCAACCACAGGAGGTGATGGATGTGTTAACTAACCTTTTTAGGGTAATCACTTTGTGATATGCAGATGTATCAAATCATTACGTTGTACACCTTAAACTTACACAATGTTACATGTCAATTATATTTCAATAAAACTGGAAAAAAACAAAGGAGCCTCTAAAATTCACAAAAGATTTGTGAAATCTGAACTTACACATATTTATATAATACTAAGGGCCTTTGATTCTGTTAGGAGGCAGATCTAAATATGAGTAGAATTAAATACAAGAACAACTACAACAATACAAATAAATACCATAATTCTTTTTTGTTTTTAAACTTCTTTTTCGTGGGGTGCCTGGGTGGCTCAGTGGGTTAAAGCCTCTGCCTTTGGCTGAGGTCATGATCTCAGGGTCCTGGGATCCAGCCCTATTGGGCTTTCTGCTCAGCAGGGAGCCTGCTTCCCCCTCCCCCTCTGCCTGCCTCTCTGCCAACTTGTGATCTCCCTCTCTCTGTCAAATAAATAAATAAAATCTTTTAAAAAAATGAATAAACTTCTTTTTCTCATCTTGTATTTTTTGGGGGGGGGGAAATCCCTTTTCTGTTTATAAATAGAGAAAATCCAATGTTCTATGTCCGTTACTTGTGGAGTATCTTACCTACTCTTATGGGAAAAATTTCCATGGGCTCTCATTGTTGTTGCTTCAGGGGTAAGATCTGCACAAGGAGGGGAACTTACTATTTCCTATAAGGTAGTTAATAAGGAGTCTGCTGACCCAGAATTCCTTGTTTGCCTATTCAGGATAAAACTCATAAAGATGAATATTAAAAGCTCAATAGGTATATGTCAGGATGTTAACAGTAGATGGAAATATGATTTAAATTTTATTTATGATACAATTTTCAGGGCAAGTGTTCTTTTCATTTGCTTGTAGATTCAGCTTAAGAGATGTAGAAGAAACAGCTAAATGGGTGAGAAGTTCCCTGGAGGAAAAGCAAGAGAGTCAAAGGCCTCCCAAAGCTGATAAAGAAGCCCATGATATGACTAACAAACTTCGAAAAGTTAAAAAATCCATTGAGAAACAAAGGACAATGTAAGTACTTAATGAAACAAATTAGTGGTTAAGGGTTAAAATACTCCACAAGTCGAATTGGAAACATACATTGAATGTGTTACGAAGAAATTCTAGTTATTGCTTGAACTTATTTGCAAGTGTAAATTTGGGTGGGAGAGTGGGGTAAAGATAAATGGTCATAATATTTATATACACATTCTTTAGTTGCATAGATGGGTCTCATTTAGGACTTCAGAGAGGCAGAACCACAGCATATGAGCATTGGTAGATTATGTACCTGACAAAATCATCCCTCAAAATAAGCGTATGTGACTCCAACTCTCAGAGCAAAGTCTCTGAGGAGTTAGTCCTCCAAGCAAAGTCAAAACACGTTGTCTTGGGCCACAGCATGGAGGTGTCACTGATTTATCCTCACGGTCACATAAGTGAACGTCGAATGAATTGGAAAATTGATTGAAATGCCAGTTTTATGCTTGATAGAATTTTGCTTTTGACTCCTCTTCTTTGTTCTCATGCCTAATCCTGACAACTCTAATTCAAGATGTTTACTATCTTCCTATTATTCTCTCCATCTTATTTGCCACTTGGTGTACATGCTCATTATGTCTTTCTTGAATGACTGCAAGGGTCTTCTTTTTAGATTCCAGAGGCTCAGGTTCACTGCTCTCCAGGGTAGCTAACAATTGCTCTTGCTAACTTTCAAATTGATTAAGTTATTCAATGTTCAGTATTCTTCCTTCCTTCTTCCTTGCTTCAATGATAGTCTACATTTTTTGGATATTGTTGGCATGCCAACAAGTTTTGGGCTTTGCCCTAACTTTTCCAGTTTTACTTCCTACCACTCTCCTCTAATAATATTCAACATTTATCGTTCTCCTTACATGACCTGTTCTTCCATGATCTGACCCATCTGCCTTAAGTACACTCCTTTCGGATTGCCCCCAAAGCTTACACTCATAATTTTGCTATCTCTTCTCTGAATCTTGCTAGAATTCCCCTGTTAAATTCAGTACTCTTTTTTTCTGTGTTCTTGTTACATTTTCAGTATTTAGTAGATCATTTATTATAATGCATTACTGTTATTTTTCACTTGTCTTTCTTTCTTCTACATTATTAATATTTTCCTCTTTTTATCTTCAGTGCTCAGCACATTGCTTGGCAGGTAATAGTCATTTCAAAAATATTTTTAAATGAATCTGAATAATCAAACTCAGATATTTCTTCAAAGTAGACACAGTTTTTAGAGCTTCTCTGATTCAGATTTCTCAAATTCTAGAGCAAGTTATAATTTGCTGCTGACCTTTCTTCTTATGTTTTCTATGCCTGTTGTGCTGTTTCCTTGGAAGTAGTGAGAGGTGAAGAGCCCAGACAGGGACAGAATAGGAATTATAATCCTTTTCAGTAACTGATCTTTAGACAATTTTTCTTCAGGGCATTATTCCAATTGGATTAGGGACCAACAATTCAAACTATAAAAATATAATGGATGTTTTAATACCTTGTTCAGTATTGTCATTATATGGAGGAGACCCTGTGTTTTGGAGAGTACCACTCTGGCCCTCTTCTATCTATATCTATTCCTATAATGTTATGAGTCAGTGGATCTTAGGAGGCATAGCCCCCTGAAACTCCTTCTCACCATTTTAAATTGCACATTATCTTGGAGGTGTATTTATCGAGGTAGGAGAGAATATATTTTATTTGGCAGTTTGTTACCTTGATTTAAAACTTATAGTTAAACATCAGTATGTGGGCCTCCATTAACACTCTGCCCCATGCTCTGCAAACATTAACGCCAGGCTTTTCCATAGTCATATCATTCTCTCTTGAGTTAAGGGTAATTTTGATTGGAGGAGGGAACTCTTAGCGATGGGATACCAGTGAGCTCATCTTCTCATATTTGGAGATGCCTTATATTCACGGCTAAGAGACAAAGTGAAAACAATTAAAGAAGGGTTAAGTGATCTGGGTGTCTATAAAAGGCCATTACGTTGAGGGGTAATGCATAATACAGTCTGATGACATAGCCAGGGTTTATGCAACTGTGCCTGAGGTAAGATTCTTCACTAGCACACTCTGAGATGGGGATATCTATGTAGGTGATTTATTGAAAGTTTGTGCTCATGAGGGATCTATAGGAAAGTGAAAGAAGCAAAAATAAAAGAGGAGGGGGAGAAAGTAAATAAGTGTGGATGTGCATGTCTGAGCCTCATCCAATAGAGAGATCTGGGAACATCACAGAATTGTCCCAGCTTGGGTCCACGTGGGTGATTTTTGTACATCATATTAGTTAATTACTGGCCTTAGGCTTCTTCCTCTCTCCCAAGAGAGGTTGTTAACCTCACAGGCATTTCTAGGAAGCTCCTGTCAGTTAAGGACAATTCTCCAGGGACCAGGGTAGCTGAGAGCCCTTCCTTAGCAACCAAACTCAGAGTTGTTGTAGCCTCTACCACAAGGAGAGAAGGACAATAGCCTGAAATTGGCAATGTGGAGCAAGGGGGACACCTACTTTATTTCCATTCTTGGTGTCATGAAGGCTGAAAAAGAGAAAATGATTACTACTTTAGTAAGGGGAAGTGAGGTCATCTGGGGAGAACTGACTTTGGTAAGAGTGCTACTTGCAACAGGGAGGGGAGGGAAAATATGGATATACTGGGAAATGTTTACTGAAGGACCCCAAGTCCCAGAGGCTAATGAGGATGTAGAAAAGGAAGTCTGAGTCAAAATAGTACAGATGTATATGGGAGTGAATGTCTGGGCGATGAGGGGATCTAGGAGGTTTCGGGCTCACTATGGTAGCCAAATCTGACTATTCATTACTTAAAATTTATTTTTACAAACAGAGATGAAAAAAGCCAGAAAAATCCCAGAAAAATGGATCAAAGGCTAATACATGAAGCTGAACATAATAATCTACTCAAGATTTTGGAGAAGAACCAGGAAATCCCTCAAGAGTGCACTTACGCTAATCAAAAAGCGATAGACACTGAGGTCAGCTCTTGTAATGAAATACTCCTCTAGGAAATGACTTTACTCATCAGCCATTATTTCTCAGTTATAGACAGTGTTGAATGTAATAACTAAATGCAATCTCTAATAGAATAGAATTCTCTCTATGTGACCTTCTAGTTACACATAACTCTTTAGGGCTCTGCAGAGCATGTCTGAAAAGGAGAGGAGAGGTTTTAGAGATTATTTCTTTCTTGTTAACAATGAACTCCTGAGAGGGTCTGTCTTTTTATTATTTTTTTTTCCATCATAGAAGGGCTTTTTCACAGCCTGAATTCTAAACTTTAATTCCATATGCCTTATTTGAATATTTGGGTACATGTGGTTCAATACTCTTTAAATAATGTACAATGTACACAGAATTTGTCAAAATCAGAAGCTGTCTATATTATAGTTAAAACATTCTACCAAAAGACATTGAAATATATAAAATTGCTATGCCATTTTTTCCTTAAAACTTTTTTTAATGCAAACAATTCATACTTAAGGTAGATGAATTTGAAAATACAAATTAGTAACAATAAAAACAATGCCATCAGTCAGAAGTAATCACTGCCCTTCTGAATGAACCTTTTATATCTTTTTCACTTGTGACCACACACACACACACACACACACAGTTCTATTGTATACATTTTTTTTGAAAAAAACTTTTTAATAACATGAATTTACATCATCATTTGAATAGCTCCTCAATATTCCATTGCATGGATGACTATACAACTGAAGTGTCTTTTGCTTTTGGATACTCAGGGTTTTTTTTTTTTCTTTTATCTCCCCTCATAAACTGTGTTTATCTTTGTACATATAACTCTCTACACAAGTGGATTTACCCCTTAGGGAATGGTTGTTTTTTAGGCCATTTGTGAATGATTTATAGAGAGAAGTAAGCACTCCCAGACTGTATGGGGTAAGAAGCCTGCTCTGCCTTCCTGGAGAAGTCAGTCTCTCTCTCTCTCTCTCTCTCTCTCTCTCTGTCCCTAGGGAGAGCTTGTAAGGCTTCAATAGAGAACTGACTTCTGCCATGCAAGAGCAGGTCATACACTTGCACCTCCTTTGGGTGTTTCATCAACTGTTTTTTCCATACTATTCACCCCTGAAGTGGGATCAAACAGTGAGAGACAGTCTGTTCAAAGATTTGGGAATATTTCCTACAGTTACAGTTGCTGCCGTAAAATGTTCTTTTTGCTCATGTACAGTCAATTTCAAGCAGCAGTGCTTCTTTAAAACTATGACAAAGTATGACTGTTACTTCCTTTAAATATTTTATTCTGATTTAAATTAAACTTCGGCAAATGATCAAAATCGCTAATACTCTTATTTCTCTTAGACTTTGCAGATGGTGTTTGATCGAGTAAAATTCACAAGAAAAGGTGCAGAGCTGAAGGCTTTGGCAGAAAGGGGTATTGGCTATCATCACAGCTCTTTAAGCTTCAAAGAAAAACAGTTAGTTGAGATTCTTTTTAGGAAAGGATTTATTAGGGTAGGTAAATTTTTTCATTTTAAAAATTGAAGATGTGTCTATATGAAAGTGAATGTTCATGAAAGGGAAAAATAGTAACTTTTTTTCTCATCTAATTATACTTTTTACTTTTTTTTTTTTTTTACAACTCATGATAACACTGCATATTCTTCCATCTCATCTAATTGAGAGAGGTGGTTTGAAGTTTATCATTTAGTTTTATCTCTTTTTCAAGAATTTAATTATTCCCTAAACAGATAACTTTTCCAAATATTTCTGTAATGAAGTGTAATTATTATGATCTTGGAATAACAATCTCTTGCTTTTTCATTTATAGTATCTAGGGAATGTTGTCAGCTGTTTGTATAATTTTGGTTACAGACATTCTTTCATGGGCTTAGAGGACACTTATAATAGGTTTTGATCAAATCTTTTTTCAGTGTAATAGCTGAAGTAAGAGCAAAAATGTATCACTTCCTTAGGGTCCTCTTCATATTTTGGCAGGTTTTAGATGAGTCACTACTAAATGCTCTCTCTCCCATCACTGATGGACAAGAGGAAGATTACTTTAAATAGCTTGAAAACCCAACCCTTACTATGTGTTATTTAGTATGTTACATGAGGATGCATGGGGATAGTCTGGATAAATCTATAGGAAGGATTAACATAATTTCTTAGTTTAAATCTTGAGCAGTATTTAAGAATAGCCTCTGAGTTTTTTTAAAATTTTCTGTGTCAGGTTTTTTTTTAAATGATGTATATTATATTTATGTATGTGAGAAAGAGAAAGCGAGAGAGAGTGCAAAAGCAGGGGGAAGGAGAGGAGAGAATGAGAGGATATTACTCTATGTAGGTTTGTTTGTTTTTTTAAGACTTTATTTGTTTCAGAGAGAGAAAGAGAGAACACAGAGGGAGAGGCAGTGGGGGAAGCTGACTTCCTGCTGAGCAGAGAGCCTGATGTGGGGCTCAATCCCAGGACCCTGGGATCAGGACCTGAGCCGAAGGCAGCCCCTTAACTGACTAAGCCACCCAGGTGCCCCTCTAGTTATTGACTTTTAAAATAAATAAGTAGCTTGTTATTAGTTAAGAGAAAAGCTAAGCAAAGTTGTTAATAATATATTTTGGTTTTTATCCAGATTAAAAAAATTACCTTTTAACTTTCTTCAACATTTTGCCTTCAGCTTAGGTCCTGATCCCAGGATCCTGGAATTGAGCCCTGAGTTGGGCTCCCTGCTTGGCAGGGAGTCTGCTTCTCCCTCTCCTTCTGCCCCTCCTCCCTGCTTGAACTCTCTCTCTTTCTCAAATAAATAAATATAATCTTTAAACAAAAAGGTCAATAACTAGAGGCAAAATTTTCTACATACTTATAAATTGAGGAAAAGAGTCACACGTATTTTGATTGGCATATCTTATGTCTAAAATAATATATGCTAAGTAGTAGTACCTTAATTACTATTAGTTTAATAAATGAATAATTAGATAACTCTAGAAAGGCAATATGGAAATAGTGATAGCTTTGTTATAGAAAACACATTTTTAAGGAAAGGTATTTATTCTACTTATAATATAAATTTAATGTTCTTACTTTTCCATTTTTGTTTTAAAGAACTTTAGAAAAATAGTTAATAAATCATGTGTTTCATTTTCACAAATGTAGATCTCAGTTATAGAATAATTAGAGAAAATTATTCCATATACTTAAATATTACCTTTAAGACATGGCATATATGACAATGTAAAGAGAAAGAGAGGACCAGTAGAAATACCCAAAATTATATGAGAAAATGAGCAAAAGTTGGAACATTTAAGAAACTTAAAGTTTGCCCTACTCTTTTTTGGTCAGTTGTCAAGGCAATTGAGTGGGGGGGGTGGATGAAACTGTGTTTTGCCCTTATTACAGCATATGTTATCTCCATTGAAATAACCTTCACAAATAAGCCGGAGTGGATGAAGTGGGCAATATCCCAGAAAGGGGTTTGTAAAAATATTATTACCCTGCCATGAGGAAATTCTCTTTTTTAGTCATTCATTAAGAAATAGTTACTGAACACCTGACATGTGCCAGGTACTCTTGTCAGTGTGGAGGAACAATAGCAAGTAGGCCATCTCTGGCTTTCCCACTGGGGTTTAATTGAAGAGCAGGGAGTTTCAGTAAGTATATGGCATTCTACTGAAATATTTATTTCATGAAGAATTGTTTTATTCTCTTTCTAGGTGGTGACAGCTACTGGGACACTTGCTTTAGGAATCAACATGCCTTGCAAATCTGTGGTTTTTGCTCAAAACTCAATCTATCTGGATGCTTTAAATTACAGACAGGTATTGTAATATGCATACATCACTATTGCCTTATGAATATATGGCCATAAAATGGTAAAAAAATGTGAGCTGTTAGTTTTAGAACATATTGCAATTCATGTGCTAGCACACCCTAACATTCATTCATGCCTTACTGTCTGGTGTAGCTGTGGTATAGTGGTAGGCACATGAGCGTAGAATTATGTGGCCATCATTGACCAGATATGTGACTTTGGGTGAGATAGATTTTAACCGCCGGACCCTTTTCTTCCTTTCTCCAAAATAAGGGGATAATTACTACCCCACAGCATTTGCAAGAATTAATGAAGTTATTTGTAAGAAAGATACATATCAAAGGTGCTAGATAAACATTTACTCATTCATTTCCTGTGCACATGTTTTTGCACTCTGGAGTTAATACTTCTCTCTTCTTTGCTCCCAATACACAGCCTATTACCAAGCCCACTTCGTTATTCTCCTACATGCATTTGATTTTTGCCTTGCAATTTCTGTCTTCACTATCTCTCATCATAGATTCTTGGCCTTGTATTGTTAAAACAGTTCTCTTGATTTTCAATTCTTCTTAATCTTCTATGTCCTATACACAGTTTAGTTTGTCTTCATATGGCTTCCCTGCTCAAGAATAATTTATTTTTTTAAAAGATTTTATTTCTTTATTTGACAGAGAGAGAGGTCACAATTAGGCAGAGAGGCAGGCAGGGGTGGTGGGGGAGCAGGCTCCCTGCTGAGCCGAGAGCGTGATGCAGGCCTCAATATCAGGACTCTGAGATCATGACCTGAGCTAAAGGCAGAGGCTTAAACCACTGAGCCACCCAGGTACCCTAATTTTTTTTATTATGTTCTGTTAGTCACCATACAGTACATCATTAGTTTTTGATTCATTGTGTATGTTCATTCATTGTATTCATTGTATTCATACATTCATTGTGTATGTTGATTCATTGTAGATTCATTGTGTATGCACCACACCCAGTGCTCCATGCAATATGTGCCCTCCACAATACCCACCACCAGCCTCACCCAACCCCCAATCCCTTCCCCTCTAAAACCCCCAGTTTGTTCCATAGTCTCTCATGGTTCATCTCCACCTCTGATTTTTCCTTTCCTTCTCCTAATGTCCTCCATGCTATTCCTTATGTTCCACAAATAAGCGAAACCATGTGATAATTGACTTTCTCTGCTTGCCTTATTTCACTTAGAATATTTGGTGACTATTTCTGCTAGTAGGATTACTATTTAAGGTATGGGCCAACATTCAAGTTTTTATCAAAATGCCCTCCTCCTTTTTTCTCTAAACACTTTTTATTCTTGTAGGCCTTGTTCCTATCCAATATAACACCCCTCTTATTTCTCACTACTTTACCAACCCCTGTCTTTCTGATCTTTCCTCCTGGGGCTGTGTTCTGCATGAGCTCTCCTCTCCTATATCATCTTTGGTAGTCACATAGCATTCTCCACTATGTGTTATGATGTTTCAGATGATAGACTTGGGATTCAAAATGCCAGGGTGTGAGTTGGATCTTCCACTTTCTAGGGTTTGACTACAGACAAGTTTCTTCTATCCCTCATGTCCCTATTTCTACTTTGTAAAATGGAGATAATGATTATATTTACCTCATATGGTTGTTGTTGTGAGGTCTATAAAAAACAGTTCAAAGGATTTAACACTTTCTAACCACTTAATATATGAGAACTAATAACGCTTCTATAAGGAAATGAAAGTAGAATAAATAAAGAATATATAAAAAATAAAGTAGAATTTCAGAATTTTATCTTACTCATGTATTCCTCAATTTGTGCATGATTTTTATTTATTTATTTATTTAATTTGTTTGTTTATTTATTTATTTATTTTATTTGTAATGGAACACACTGGTGTGTGAGAAAGGAACAAGGGAGAGAAAGTGGGAAAGGAGAGAATTGGTGTAATTAGTTCAGCTATAAGTGAATTTGAAATTTGGGTCTAGTCTTCTGGTTGTGCTTTGTTCCATCTGTATATCATGATATAAATATATAACAATTTTTGGCATGAAATAATTACATAATAATGATAAATTTCTCATTCTCAGCTCTGTCTTAGCCATGGTAAATTTCCTAAGTGCTACACAGTTGGATTTTAAGTTCAATTTATATAATGGTTGGACATATGTACAATATACTTGCTCCAACCTTATGTAAAAGGCTCAATTCTTACACTGTGATGGAGAAAGTATCTAGGGAAGTTTTATATTGTGATTCTCTTCTGTTTCTAGATGTCTGGACGTGCTGGAAGACGAGGTCAAGACCTGCTGGGAGATGTATATTTTTTTGATATTCCATTGCCCAAAATAGAAAAACTCATTAAATCCAATGTTCCTGAACTGAGAGGACAGTTCCCTCTTGGCATTACCCTGGTCCTGCGACTCATGCTGCTGGCTTCCAAGGGAGATGACCCAGAGGATGCTAAAGCAAAGGTACTGAGCTTGACGTTTTCTGAGGTGGAGTCTTCCCTCCTGGCTTGGCTGTGGTTAGTTTTGCTCTTTCTTAGAAGTCTGTAGCAATAACTTTTAAGTTTCACAGTTTTTTATGCTTTGCAATGTCTTGCATAGTATAGGGTTGGGGCAGAGTGGGAGAATAATAATTAGTTTTGTTTGTCTCCTCTATCAATCATAGAATTTGTGTTAGTTGGGCATTTGGAATTAAAGATTACTTTTTTTCATGTGTGATTGGTATTGTCCTATAGTAGTTAAGGGTGCTGGCTATTGATTGTATTTTATTTTATTTTTTTAAAGATTTTATATATTTACTCGGAGAGAAAGAGGCAGAGAGCATGAGTGGGAGAAGGGGCTGAGGAGAGGGAGAGGGTCTTAAGCAGACTCCCTGATGAGCACAGAGCCCGATGTGGGGCTTGATCTCATGACCTGAGCTGAAATCAAGAGTCATATGTTCAACCCACTGAGCCACCTTGGCACCCCTGGCTATAGATTTTAAAAGATCTGGGTTAGATTCTATTTTCAAAAGGAACATGATTTCTTGTGATCATTTCATAATAAAAGAGTTTATTTTTGTAAAAAAAACCAAATTCACGAAAGAATATTTAATTAATGGAAAAGGTTGAAAGAAAGCAAGACCATACTAGATCTTATCATCTGAAGACAGTCATATTTTCATTTGGCATAGGGGTACCTTTGGTTTTCAAACACTGATATATTTGATTAGACATTGATTGATATGACTATAAACTTTTCCTGAAGCTTTTCCTGAGATAAATATTTTGTGTCTAATCTCACAATGAGAGATTTAAAATTCATAATGAAACAATTTGGTTTTCATCCTTGTGAAGATACATTGTTTTTGTATATTGATTAGTATGCCCAATTAAACCAGATACTGTTTGTTGATGTGAGAAGTCTTTCAGGGCTTCCTTGATGAATTGGCTCTTATGTTGCTGATGTCTTACAGAGCAGGCACATATCATTTTAGACCAAAACTTCCCCATTTCTGCATTCTTAATTTTTGCTTCTGTGTAGGAGAGAAGAATACATCTTTTAGCAAGCTTTAAAAGATTTTTAAAGAAAGTTTATTAGAGTGGTTTATTTTCTTTGCCTTGGTGTGTTTGAGAAAACTGTCTGTAATCTTCACACATGAAAGACACAAATATGGACATAAAACTTTTAGAATATTCCCTTTACTCTTCACATCAAAGTAAGACAGTTTCATTTCCTCTGGCATATACTGTTACAGTGGAGTAGACTCTTTTAACATCCCCTAGTAGAGCCATGTAATTCCTATTTTCTTGTAGTTGATTTTTTCCTGCCTATGTATTTATATGAATTTTAAAAAATCCTTATATTTCAAATTCTTTTCCCCAGGATTTTCTGTTTTGAGGGTCGTTTTTTAAATTGACCTCTTAGTTATATGCTAAGAATTTTTAATCTTTACGTTTACATAAAGCATGCTCATAGGAAGCTTCAGGCTCAGTTTTTAAATTGTGCTAAAACAAAAATAACATAAAATATATGTTACATACATTTGCATTGGACAATGCTCAAGTAGTTTTGGAACTAAGAAGAGATATATTAAATTAGATCTTTGCTATTTGCTTCTGTTTTAATTTGTTCAGTTTCTTTAATTTGTTCAGGAAGAGTTATACTTTTTAAATAAAAAATTATTTTTCTATACTCCATTGCTATGTTTTTCTTAATTATAAGAGAACCTGTGAAGTTTATCTTTCACATTGCTGAAGCTGCTGTCCAGAGTTTGTTCTACTCTTTAGTAATACACATGTGGATTTTAAGTCTGCTACTGGAATTTTAATTTTCCTGAAATTCTTCACTATTTCTTATATCACTCTTTTACATATTAATAAAGTATTTTTTAGTGTCAATTTTTAATTGTACATTTACCTTATGATGTTTTGCCTTGTCTTGTAAAGGTCATATCTTATGGCATCCATTAAGGATGCCAAATAATTTTTCAAAAATTTTTTTTGCTGCATAACGAAAACAATTTTTACAGGCCAGCTTCCCCCCAGCCCTTTTTTCTTCTCCCTTCCTTTCTTTTCTTCCTTTCTTTCTTTATTCTTCTTCTTCTTCTTCTTTTTTTTTTCTTTAAGAGTAAAAGTCCATGTTCTTATGATGGTTCTGCAGAAACTGATCCCTGATCATCTTGTTGAACTAACCTCTTCCTGATTTCCCACAGGAGCCTACTACCTGCTCCATGGGTATTTCAGACACATTACAGTCTGAGGACCATGGCTTTGCTGTTTCTTTTGCTTGTAATATCTTCTCTCAGATATGTGCATAGACTCACTCCTTTACCTCATTCAAGTTTTTTCTCTAACATTACTCTCAGTGAAGCCTACTGTCACTGCTCTTTCTAAATTGTAAATGTTATCTCCTGTCCGCTGCACTATGATCTGTATTCATTTATACATAGCATGTATCACAGGATCCTTACATAGCATCAAATATCTATCTATCTGTCTATTATCTATCATGTTTTTATTTATTTTCTCTATATTTTTCACTGAAATATAAGCACTCTGTGGCCAAAGATGCTTGTCTTAGTCCCTGGTACATACATTTAATAAATACTTTTAGTATATTTTAGTATCTTAGCAAGGTGATCAGTTTTCTTATAAAGAGTTGATCTATTATGGGTTTTTCTATATTCTCACTTGAATATAGGTACATTTGTTTAAGTCAGATGGGCTGCCAAAGAATAGGATATGTGATTTCACTCTGGCTTCTCTCTGGCCATCTAAGTGCTGTTCAAATACCCTATTCAATGTGAGGGTAGCTGTATAGCTTTTGGCTCAAATGTTAGTGTTTGGTAGATTTTAAACTTATGTAGCTTTTCTGGACTGAAAGTTCCTTGATCTACTCTTGCCAGTCTCACTGCTGCATTTATCATATGGATGCCACTTATCACTACAAACTATAGTATGCATTGCTGTCAGGGTCCTTACTATCTTAGTATGACTTTAGTTATGTGTCTAGATCTCTAAGATTACAGTGAACCACCATGAGTTGCTCACTCTCTTACTAGCCAGCTGTTTTTTTGCTGTTGCCATCTATGGCTAAATGCAAAACAACAGAGAGAGAAAGGAAGTAGGAAAGGGCATTTTGGGCACTCTCAAAGACTCATCCTAAAATAAAATGATGTACATTATATCCCCCTTCCTATCTCCCTTCTTTCTCTCATCTGTATCCTCCCAGCTTCCTATCACATAGTCCACTAGGCTTACAGTGAGGACAGACTATTCCTAGGCTCTATGGTAGCAAGGCTTGAATTTGGTGATGTCAGGAAATTTTCCTTTTATTGGAACCTCATAGATGTTTTAGTGGGCAGCTCAAAGTTATCTGAACTGCTACCTCAGGGCTGTTTTACACCAGAAACATAGCAATATTTTTAATATTTTTGTTTTAATCAACCTATTATTTTTTTAAAGATTTTACTTATTTATTTGACAGAAAGAGAGAGAGATCACAAGTAGGCAGAGAGACAGCAGAGGGAGAGGGGGAAGCAGGCTCCCTGCTGAGCAGAAATCGATCCCAGGACCCTGAGATCATGACCTGAGTCAAAGGCAGAGGCTTAACCCACTGAGCCACTCAGGCACCCCTATTCTATTATTTTTGCCACAACACTGAAGGGAATATAATAGGATATCTTGTTTTCCTCCAGAATGAACCAAGAGCTGTAAGCTTATAAACTGGGTTCACATTTATTATCAGATTTTGGCAATATTTCATCTCTGATGGTTCTGTTTAAATATAAAACAGAATGGCACATCCTTCCTTCAACAAATAGAAAATATATCTATTTGTTGAAGGAAGGATGTGCCATGTAAGAAGATGATAAAGCAAATAACGTGAAATTTAACTGAATCTTATATACTGCAGGAATCTGTGTGGTATAATAGATATGGGTAATATCTATCCTATTGTTATATACTCTTTTATGTGATAGGTGCAGTGATAAGAGGAGACAGAGGTAAGGCTCAGGAGAATAAAGTATAAGCCTCAGAGACAGGAGTTAGGGCACTATATATGGGGACTATATATGAAGGACACTAGGCTGGTCAGGAGGCAAAATATAAGAGCAACATGAAAATTTAGGTGACTGCCTTTGTAAGTTTCTGCGGAAAAGGCAAGACAGGGCAGAGTAAACAGTTTAGGACTGGCTAGTTTAAATAATTCTGCTGGGTTTGGGGCTGAGCAGGTGGCCTCTTGTCACCTTGTACTTGCCTCTGTGATGATTTCGGACACAAAAAGTATTGGTTAGATGTGTGAGAATTAGGGAAGGAAGTAGTTGGGGGTATAAACTTGGGTTTGGTTGGTTTGTATATAATAGGCATGCTTTTAGGCAAGTTGTTACCTTTAGGAGTTAGCTAGCCCAGAAAAGGACAGTCTCTCCCCAACCAGAAGGATTTTTTGTTTGTTTATTTTTTTCAGAAAGGTTTTTTAAGATGTCAAAACATAATAAGATAAAATTTTAAATTACAATATATCTGTATCATTATTTACAAATATATTTCATAAAACTAACATGTTGTGAATTAACATATTCTTCTTTAAAGGTGCTGTCAGTGCTAAAGCATTCATTGCTGTCCTTCAAAAAACCCAGAGTTATGGAGATGTTAAAACTTTATTTCTTGTTTTCTTTGCAATTCCTTGTGAAACAGGTATGATTGTTCTTTGCCTTTTTGTAAAATAGGAATGGTGCTATCTTTACTTTTTATCCTGCTGAATTGTGGTCTTTAGAAGGTTATATCCAATGACTAATATTTCTTTACTTAATATAATTATCACAGTTGCCCCAGGTAATGATTATTAATCTCTCATATTGGCATTAAATACTGTTTTAAACTAGCACTTAATATTAGTTATTAGTTAATGGATGTGGTGAGTTGAGTCAAACTAATAAATTATTTTTGTTCTTTAGGGCTATTTAGATCAAGAAGGTAAACCAATGGGATTTGCTGGACTTGTATCACATTTGCATTATCATGAGCCTTCTAATCTTGTTTTTGTCAGTTTTCTTGTAAAAGGCCTTTTCCATAATCTCTGTCAGCCAACTAGGAAAGGTAAGCTTGATGTTTGTGTGTATAATCTTGAAATAGTAACGAGACCATAGTGAAGCTAGCACTTTAGGAAAATTTTTTCTACATAGAAAACACAAGTTAATATTTAGATAATTTAGAGATGCAAAATTAGATAAAGTTTTGTATACCTGCTAATATAGATCACATGGGAGACAGCCATATTTTGTGACACCTATTTTAAAATGTCAGTTTCTGGGACGCCTGGGTGGCTCAGTTGGTTAAGCGGCTGCCTTCGGCTCAGGTCATGATCCCAGCATCCTGGGATAGAGTCCCACATTGAGTTCCTTGCTTGGCAGGGAGCCTGCTTCTCCCTCTGCCTCTGCCTGCCACTCTGTCTGCCTGTGCTCTCTCTCTCTCTCTCTCTCTGACAAATAAATAAAATCTTTAAAAAAGAAATAAAATGTCAGTTTCTTATGAACTTTAGTGATTTCTGGACTTCAGGACTCAGAACATATTAAAAAATATGTGATTTTTTAAATAAATATTTTCCTAATTAAATGTAATATGTACTCATCATAGAAAAGGGATATAGGCAGGCATTATGTTAAATATAATATTCACAATTAGTATTTATGAATATTCTCTTCTAATCATATTTTCATAGAAACTATATATTTAAATAACTGATGTATTAATTGTACAATCTAGAATCTTATGTTCCTTGAAATATAGTTATGTCAGTATCATAAATTTTTTGTGAATTCCATTTTTATGCCCACCTAATATTCCATTTAAAACATTTTTTTTTTAATTAAAAACATTTTATTTCTATAATTAAGGCCTAGACCCTTAAACAGTGTCCCTAAAAGACATGTTTTCTTTTTGGTGCTTAAATTTATTATATTTCCTAATGCTTTGCAAATGCAATGCCTTTTACAGCATTGCTTTATTTCTGTCATAAATGGATAGTAAAATTTTACTTTGTGCAATAATCCAATTCATTATGATCTGAACATGCATTGTTCCATGAAACAAGGTTATTCAGGGAATTCTGTCCCTGCAAAAGCTCTGTAAGAGAAGAAATAATTTACTGCAACAGGAAGTACAGTTGTGTTCATTGCTGTATGAGTGTGGGTGGGGTGGGAGGGTGTATGCTATTATAATCATGGAGATAGAAAATTTGATAACTTTATGAGGCATTTAATAAGGCTATCACTCTTTTGTAAGTAAGGAAACAGATAAAGAGAATTTAAATAAATTACTATGGTCACACATTTTTAATAAGTGCCAGAGCCAAGATTCAAATATAGTCTGACTCTAGAGCCCAACTTATTAAAGGTAGAACCTTTTTAATCACTGCAGTATAATGCTCATGTGTTGTGAAAGATAGAAAGTAAGTCAAATTGATTGTACCTTAATATGAGTGGCAATAAGGTAAAGAAGAAAGATAAGGTTGGGAGGTTATTTGTAAGCTGAATTTTGGAAAGGCTTAAATGCTAAATTAAGGAGAATGGATTTTGTTTATGAGGCATTGACATGCAAACAGGGATTTTTGAATGGGTGAAAGACAGGATCATAAAATTCTTTAGGAAAACTGATCATGGCCTGAAGTTAAGGGAGAAGGATGGGTAGAATCCAGGTAAGGAGATGAGGCAATTTGTGGTTGGAATGATTTTGGTACAAACTAGTGTGGGGATAGCAAGAATGAAAAAGAAGGCACAGATGTAAACTATCAGCAGATATAGTCATTCCTTGATTGCTATATTTGTTACATTATTTTCGGTTTTCATGAAATGAAATGCAGTATAATATCCAATTTAAATATTAAAAATGGGATTGGCACTTTTTTTTTTTACCTTTATAACAAGATGCTTTGTTTTGTATAGACTCAAAACATTTTTCTCAAGATGTTATGGAAAAGCTAGTGTTAGTATTGGCAAATCTGTTTGGAAGAAGACTTATTCCAGCAAAGTTCCAGGGTACTACTGTCAAGTTTTATCAATCAAAGGTAAAACTTATGCTTCTGGTAACATTAAATAATTAATGTAAATAAGTAGATCCTACCATAAATGATTCAGCAGCAGTAGGATTTTATCAATATAAGATTCATTTGTTTTATAGAATAATATTTTGTTCTTTCTGTAATCGCTATTATATTTAACCTCTAATTCATAAGCCTCTCTATAACAATAAATCAAAAGATTAAATTTCTTGAGAAAAAATAAGTTAAGAATTTTGCCTGTGTTTTCCATTTGAATATATGACTCTGTCCAATTATAGCATTCAGTGGCTAAAGAAAAAAAAAAGTAGATAAATACACAGTAAATGAACAAATTGTTCTTATCATTGAATCTGTAGTTCCTTTAGGGTCTTTTTACCTTGGGAGATAGGGCTACAGGCAAGAAGTATATGTTGTGAACTATAATGTTCTCAATGAAAAAACATCAGAATAGTCATTAAAGAAATAATTCCTTGACTCATGTAGAATAAAAGCAGGAAAACTCTTTTCCAATTTTATTTGCAACATATTCTTTGATCAGGATTTGCTATTATTAAATCAACATCAAATACTGTTACTAATATACCCCACTGGAATCTGAAAAAGTGGGATAGGCGGGTTATACTAAATAAGCTTAGTAAAAGGTGACAAGGAACAAAAAGAGGGGAGTTAATCTATATTGTCTAACTCCACAATGTCAAATTACAAATTTTAGCCCTCACAGAATGTTCTCTTGACCAGTGAACATAACTTTAGTCATTGACCTATCATCTTCACATTTTTTGATCACATGTACACTCTTGAAGTATTATTTGTTTTGTTTAAATAATTTATATTTAACTAAGGAATTCAGTATCTAAATTCTCACAAAGACAGACATCATAAAGATATACACTAAAGGAATGTTTTGCATGGAGACCTCCTGTCTTTCTTGCTGTCTGCCAGTCTCTTTCTTTTTGTCTTTTTTAAAGGTTATTGGAAATTTGTGCACTTCCAGGTAGGATATAGTAGATGGTTATCACTTGTGTTGCAACAGAGAGCTGTGGAAACAATGAGGATTTGACTGTCTAAAATTGTAAAATGGCAAGAACTTAATTATGATATAATGGGAATCTTTAATCATGGCTTCCTACCAAAGAATTTGTTGATTCTGAACATGGTTTGAAAATATTACTTAGCATATACAGAGAGCTGCTTCTGAGATTAAAACAATTATTATAGCTTTTAGTGACCACATGGGCTAGAGTGACAGAAACGTGGGAGACATAGTGTTTCTATGAGTTTATTGAGAATGTTTACTGAGTACCAGGTCTGCATGAAATGTTGGATTACTACACCAAATTTTTGCAATCTTGTGGCATTTATTAAGTAAAAACCCACTAAAAGGAAGGTTCTGCACTTATTCATAGGCTTGTATGCCCCTCAAGACATTTTTGAAGGCTTTTAGAACTAGAAGATGTGGAAGGTTAGGAAGCTCTGTAGAAAGAGGTAGATCTTTGGTAGTCTTTTAGGACTGAGAAAACAAGTCCCACCAGCCTCATACTCAAAGTCCCAAAAGAATCATGACTCAAGAACAGAGTTAAGTCAGGTATAGATGGAAACTTAATAAAACTGGAAACTATACCAGCAATACCAATAATACCACTTTAATCTGTATTTGGACTGAAGTGATCACATCTTCAATCATGTAACCAGACACAAAAATGGGAAAACTCGCTCTGGTGGAGATAATATCGTTTGAAGCCTATCAGTTCCTTTTGTAAACAATTTATGGTGGAAAAAAAATCCTAGAACTAAAAAAGTGAATAAGCAAGAATATATGACCAATTGGCAGAAAGAAAAGCAGGCAATAGTAGTAGATACACAGATGATTCAGATATTGGAGTTAAGAGACAAAGAATTTAAGTATGATTAATATGTTCAAGAAAATAGGGGAAATGATAGATAAATAGGAGAAGTATTATAAAGTAGGAGATAGTGATAGATAGATAAAAAAATTCATGGAAGGATAGAGAATTTCTCCAGATAATTAGAATTTTACCATATAATTAAATGGAAATGTCAGAATTGAAAAATATAATATCTGATCCAAATATACCTATCAGAAGTCAGAATCAATGAGCTGACAGCTCAATAGAAAGTACCCAAACTCTACCACAGAGAGAAAAAAATTGAAGGCTGATAGCATAAGAGAAATATGGATTATAGTCAAAAGGTTTAATGTTATGTAATGGGAGTCTATTAAGAAAAGGAGGGAGGGAAATGGCAGAAGAGTATTCAAAACTCTTCTAGTTGGGAATTTTCTAAAGCTGATAAAAGGCAGCACTCCATAGTTCCAAAAGCTTATTAGTCAACTTCAAGAAGGATAAATATAAACGTTAAACTAAAACTACTGAAAGTCAAAAACAAAGAGAAAATCATAAACCAGATAGAGCTGAAACAGGCATTTCCTTAAAAAAAGCAATGATATTGATAGCTGACTTTTTAACCAAAATAACTGAAGCTAGAAGAAAATGGGCAAAAATTTCATTCTACTCTATTTTCATACATAAATATGTACGTATATTTTGCATATGTTTTAAATATAATTTAAAATAGGGTAAATATATTGTGATGATTTAATAACACATCAGGAAAACATGTGTAAATCTACTTTACTTTTTTAACTTTATTGTTACTGAGGTATAACTGATATACAAGGAATTGCACACATTTAAAATATATGTCTTAATGAGTTTGGACATATGCATATATCCATGATATCATCACTACAACCCAGGTATGATATATATTCATCATATCCCATATTCCTTGTGTGTAGGGTGGCTTTTTTTTTTTTGGTAGGAGCACTTAAAATGAGATTTATCCTCTTCATGTATTTTAAAGTTTACAATATTGTATTGTTAACTATAGGTGCTCTGTTGTACAGTACATCTCTAGAATTTATTTATCTTGCATAACAGAAACTTTATATCCAATGAAAAACAATTCCCTCTTTCTTCCTCCACCCAGGCCCTGGGAGTCACCATTCTAGTCTCTGCATCTATGAGTTTAACTATTTATGATATAAGTGGAATATAAGTAGAATTTATAAGATATAAATTCCATTACATGAAATCATGAATTACTTGTCCTTCTGTGACTGGCTTATTTTACTTAGCATAATATCCTCTAGATTCATCCATGTTGTTGCTAATGGAAAGATTTTAAATATAGTATAACATTCTGTTGTATGTATATACCACATTACCATATCCATTCATCTGTTGATGGACATTTGGGTTGTTTCCATATCTAGCTTATTGTGAATAGTTTTGAAGTGAACAAGGGGGTACAGATATCTCTTCAAGATCCTTATTTCAATTCTTTTGATATATACATGACAATGGGATTGCTGGATCATATGGTAGTTCTATTTTTAATTTTTTGAGGAAAACTCTGAATGTTCTCCATAGTGGCTGCATCAGTGTACATTTCTACCAAGAGTGTACAGGGATTCTAATTTTTCTATATTCTCCTCAACACTTAACTTTTTGATTTTTTGTTAATACCCATACTAACATGTAGGGGACAATATCTAATGTGGGCTTCATCTGCATTTCCCTAATGATTAGTGCAATTGAGCAACTTTTAGTACATGTAGTGGTCATTTGCATGACTTCTTTGGAAAAATGTCTAATCAAGTCCTTTGCCCATTTAAAAAAATTTTTTTGCTATTGAGTTGTAGAAGATTTATATAATATTTGGATATTATCCCCTTACCAGGTAGTTGACTTAGAAATATTTTCTCCCATTCTGGAAATGCCTTTTCACTTTATTATTTCCTTTGCTATGCAGAATGTTTTAGTTTGATTTAGTCCTACTTATTTATTTTCATTTTTGTTGCCTGTGCTTCTGGTGTCATATAAAAAATCATTTCCTTAGTCCTACTTATTTATTTTCATTTTTGTTGCCTGTGCTTCTAGTGTCATATAAAAAATCATTTCTTTTTTTTTATTTTTTAAATTTTTTATAAACATATAATGTATTTTTATCCCCAGGGGTACAGGTCTGTGAATCGCCAGGTTTACACACTTCACAGCACTAACCATAGCACATAACCTCCCCAGTGTCCATTACCCCACCCCCCTCTCCTGATCCCCCTCCCCACAGCAACCCTCAGTTTGTTTTGTGAGATTGAGTCACTTATGGTTTGTCTCCCTCCCGATCCCATCTTGTTTCTTTTCTTCTTTTCCTACCTCCCCAACCCCCCATGTTGCATCTCCACTTCCTCATATCAGGGAGATCATATGATGTCTTTCTCTGATTGACTTATTTCACTAAGCATGATACCCTCTAGTTCCATCCATGTCGTTGCAAATGGCAAGATTTCATTTCTTTTGATGGCTGCATAGTATTCCATTGTGTATATATACCACCTCTTCTTTATCCATTCATCTGTTGATGGACATCTAGGTTCTTTCCATAGTTTGGCTATTGTAGACATTGCTGCTATAAACATTCGGGTGCACGTGCCCCTTTGGATCACTACGTTTGTATCTTTAGGGTAAATACCCAGTAGTGCAATTGCTGGGTCATAGGGTAGTTCTGTTTTCAACTTTTTGAGGAACCTCCAAGCTGTTTTCCACAGAGGTTGCACCAGCTTGCATTCCCACCAACAGTGTAGGAGGGTTCCCCTTTCTCCGCACCCTCGCCAGCATCTGTCATTTCCTGACTTGTTAATTTTAGCCATTCTGACTGGTGTGAGGTGATATCTCATTGTGGTTTTGATTTGTATTTCCCTGATGCCGAGTGATGTGGAGCACTTTTTCATGTATCTGTTGGCCATCTGGATGTCTTCTTTGCAGAAATGTCTGTTCATGCCCTCTGCCCATTTCTTGATTGGGTTATTTGTTCTTTGGGTGTTGAGTTTGATAAGTTCTTTATAGATTTTGGACACTAGCCCTTTATCTGATAGTTGTTTGCTCCTGAAACTGTTCCAAAAAATAGAAATGGAAGGAAAACTTCCAAACTCATTTTATGAGGCCAGCATCACCTTGATCCCAAAATCAGACAAGGATCCCATCAAAAAAGAGAATTACAGACCAACATCCTTGATGAACACAGATGCGAAAATTCTCACCAAAATACTAGCCAATAGGATTCAACAGTACATTAAAAGGATTATTCACCACGACCAAGTGGGATTTATTCCAGGGCTGCAAGGTTAGTTCAACATCCACAAATCAATCAATGTGATACAACACATAAATAAAAGAAAGAACAAGAACCACATGGTACTCTCAATAGATGCTGAAAAAGCACTTGACAAAGCACAGCATCCTTTCCTGATCAAAACTCTTCAAAGTGTAGGGATAGAGGGCACATACCTCAATATTATCAAAGCCATCTATGAAAAACCCACCGCAAATATCATCGTCAATGGAGAAAAACTGAAAGCTTTTCCGCTAAGGTCAGGAACATGGCAGGGATGTCCATTATCACCACTGCTATTCAACATAGTACTAGAAGTCCTAGCCTCAGCAATCAGACAACAAAAAGAAATTAAAGGCATCCAAATCGTCAAAGAAGAAATCAAACTATCACTCTTTGCAGATGATATGATACTCTATGTGGAAAACCCAAAAGACTCCACTCCAAAACTGCTAGAACTTGTACAGGAATTTAGTAAAGTGTCAGGATATAAAATCAATGCATAGAAATCAGTTGCATTTCTCTACACCAACAACAAGACAGAAGAAAGAGAAATTAAGGAGTCAATCCCATTTACAGTTGCATGCAAAACTATAAAAAATCATTTCTAAGACCAATGTCCTTATATTTTCTTCTATGAATTTTATAGTTTAAGTTCTTACATTTAAGTCTTTAATGCATTTGAGTTTGTTTTTATGTACAGTGTATGGCAAGGGCCAATTTCATTCTTTTACATGTGTATATCAAATTTTGCCAACACCATTTGTTGAAGAGATCATCCTTTTCCCATTGTATGTTCTTGACACCCTTGTCAAAGATCTTTTGACCATTTTTACTTGGATTTATTTCTGGACTCCATTTTGTTACATTAGTCTATATGTCTTTCATGATACTGATACAATACTGTTTTAATTACTGTACCCTTATAGTGTATTCTAAAATTATGAAATGTGATGTTCTGGCTTTATTTTTCCCCCCTCAAGATTATTTTGATGATTCAGGGTATTTTGTGATTCCATATGAATTTTGGGATTGATTTTTGTTTCTGTAAAAAATGCCATGAGATTTTGATAGGAATTGCAATGAACCTATAGATCACTTTGGATACTTTTGATATCTTATTAGTAATTATTCTTTTAATCTATGAACATGGCATTCCTTTACATTATTTGTGTCTGATGTAATTTTGTTCATGAGTGTTTTTTCTTTTTTTAACTTTAACCTGGACTATCACTTTATTTATTTATTTTTTTGGATGTTTATCTAAAATTTTATTTTTTTCTTTTTAAGGTTATGTTAGTCACCATACAGTACATCATTAGTTTTTGATGTAGTGTTCCATGACTCATTGTTTGCATATAATACCCATGCTCTATGCAATACATGCCCTCCTTAATACTCATCACTGTGCTCACCCATCCCCCACTCCCCAAAACTCTCAGTTTGATTCCTGGGGTCCATATTCTGTCATGGTTCCTCTCTCCCTCTCATTTCCCCTCCTTCATTTTCCTCTTCCTTCTCCTAATGTCCTCTATGCAATGAGTAATTTATACTTTTTAGTGAAGAGAACTTTCACCTCCTTGGTTAAGTTTATACCTAAATATTTTATTCTTTTTGGTGCTATTACAAATGAGATTGTCCTAATTTTCTTTTCAGATACTTACTTAATGTATAGAATACATTTTTTTAAAAAAACAACTATTTATTTTGATCTTGTATACTCCAACTTTGCTGTTACTGTTTGTTAGTTCTAACAGTTTCTTGTATATGTGTTAAAAGAAATATATATTTTAGGCAGACAAAAAAATCTAAACTTGGGAGACTTGAAGATGTAACAGGTCATGAAGCATACTAGAAAGGATAATGTGTGGGTGGATATAAATAAATATCTACTGTATCTAAAAATAATTATAAAATCTATTATATATGTATATATATCTAAAATGCATGATAATCATAACATAAAGTGTTGGGAAGGGTAAATATATTTGAATATTTTAAGGTTCTTATACTATTAAGAGTTATAAAAATTAAAAATGTATTTTGTATTCTCTGGGATAAAGACTAGCACAAGTAAGTGTTAAAGAAAACCTGATTTAAAAAAAAGGCAAGAACAGAGAAAAATAATATATAATATATGGTCTGGATAGAAACTAAATATTAAAGTTGTATATACAAACTCAACTGTATAAGTAACTGCATTGGATATATATGTACTAAATACTTCAGGTAAAATACTAACATTTTTAGATATTATTAAGAAAAAAACCACAATTACATGCTGTTCATACAAATCACATTTTAGCTATATGGTCCCAGAAAGGTTGAAGGTAAAATGATAGAAAAATGGATATGTCAAGTAAATACTTACCAGAATAATCAGAAATTCCTGAGTTGCCTGAAAATTAGATAGATTCATTTCTAAATATATAGGTCAACAAAAGGAATAGCAAGAGAGTTTTAACATGATTCTGGGACTGAGGGTGTGGGTGGCATGACAGAGCCCGAATTAGTTGCTTGTAAGCCTTGTAACACTGATTTAAAAAAATTTGTACTTGTAGTGCTTACTGTGATACAATACCTTTTGAATATAAATAAAATTCTTATCTTAATGAAGTCCCAAAAGTTCATTTTCGCTTTTGTTTCCTTTGCCTTTGGAGACATATCTCGAAAGAAGTTGCTGTGGCTGATATTGAAGAGGTTACTGCCTATGTTCTCCTCTAGGATTCTGATGGATTCCTGACTCATGTTGAGGTCTTCTATCCATTTCGAGTTTATCTTTGTGTATGGTGTGAGAGAATGGTCAAGTTTCATTCTTCTGTACATAGCTGTCCAATTTTTCCAGCACCATTTATTGAAGAGACTGTCATTTTCCCCTGGATATTTTTCCTGCTTTGTCAAAGATTATTTGACCACAGAGTTGCGGGTCCATATCTGGACTCTCTACTCTGTTCCATCTCTTCCACTGGTTTATGTGTCTGTTTTTGTGCCAGTACCATGCTGTCTTGGCAATCACAGCTTTGTAGTAGAGCTTGAAATCAGGCAACGTGATGCCCTCAGCTTTATTTTTATTTTTCAACATTTCCTTAGCAATTAGGGGCATCTTCTGGTTCCATACAAATTTTAGGATTGTTTGTTCCAGCACTTTGAAAAATACCAGTGCAATTTTGATCAGGATGGCATTGAAAGTATACATTGCTCTAGATAGACAGCACAAACATTTTAACAATGTTTATTCTTTTGATCCATGAACATGGAATGTTTTTCCATCTTTTTGTGTCTTCTTCAACTTCTTTCATGAGTATTCTGTAGTTCCTCAAGTACAGATCCTTTACCTCTTTGGTTAGGTTTATTCCCAGGTATTTTATGCTTCTTGGTGCTATAGTAAATGGAATTGATTCTCTAATTTCCCTCTCTATATTTTCATTGTTAGAATAATTACATTGATACATATACATTGATACAAATACATTGTTAGAGTGTATAAGAAAGCAACTGATTTCTGTGCATTGATTTTGTATCCTGCCACATTACTGAATTGCTGTATGAGTTCTAGTAGTTTGGGGGTAGAGTCTTTTGGGTTTTCCTTATATAAAGTATCATGTCATCTGTGAATAGAGAGAGTTTGACTTCTTTGCCAATTTGAATACCTTTCATTTCTTTTTGTTTTCTGATTGCTGTTGCTAGGACTTCTAGTACTATGCTGAACAACAGTGGCAAGAGTGGGCATCCTTGTCATGCTCCTGATCTCAAAGGGAAGACTGTCAGCTTTTCCTTATTGAGAATGATATTCACTTTGGGTTTTTCATAGGTTTTATGAAGTTGAGGAATGTTCCCTCTATCCCTATACTTTGAAGAGTTTTAATCAGGAATAGATGCTGTATTTTGTCAAATGCTTTTTCTGCATCAATTGAGAGAACCATGTGGTTCTTCTCTCTTCTCTTATTGATTTGTTCCATCACATTGATTGATTTGCGAATGTTGAACCACCTTTGCATCCCATGGGGATAAATCCCACCCAGTCATGATGGATAATCTTTTTAATGTACTGTTGGATCATATTGGTTAGGATCTTGTTGAGAATCTTGGCAGCCATATTCATCAGGAATATTGGTTGGAAATTCTCCTTTTTGGTGGGGTCTTTGCCTGGTTTGGGGATCAAGGTAATTCTGGGTTCATAGAAAGAGTCAGGAAGTTTTCCTTCTGTTTCTATTTTTTGAAATAGCTTCGGGAGAATAGGTATTATTTCTTTTTTGAATGTTTGGTAGAATTCTCCATGGAATCCATCAGGTCCTGGGCTCTTGTTTGTTGGGAGGTTTTTGATCACTGGTTCAATCTCGTTACTAGATATTGGTCTATTTAGGCTGTCAATTTCTTCCTGATTCAGTTTTAGAAGTTTATAGGTTTCCAGGAATGCATCCATTTCGTCTAGGTTGCTTAACTTACTGGCATTTAACTGTTGGTAATAATTTCTGATGATTGTTTCTATTTTCTTGGTGTTAGTCGGGATCTCTTCCCCTTTCATTCATAATTTATTAATTTGGGTCCTCTCTCTTTTCTTTTGGATTAGTATGGCCAGTGGTTTATTGTTCTTATTGATTCTTCCAAAGAACCAGCTTCTAGTTTCATTGATGTGTTCTGCTCTATCTCTAGTTTCTAACTCATTGATCTCTGCTCTAATCTTGATTATTTCTCTTCTTGGGCAGAGGCTTGGCTTAATTTGGGTTGATTTTCCAGTTCTTTAGATGTAAGGAACATTGGTGTATTCAGGATTTTTCAGTTTTTTTTTGAGTGAGGCTTGGATGGCTATATATTCCGCACCCCCCCCCACCCCTCCAGGACCACCTTTGCCATATCCCATAGGTTTTGGACTGATGTGTCTTCATTCTCATTGGTTTCCATGAATTGTTTAAGTTCTTCTTTGATTTCCTGGTTGATCCAAACATTCTTGAGCAGGATGGTCTTTAGCTTCCAAGGGTTTGAATTCCTCCCAAAATTTTTCTTGTGGTTGAGTTTCAGTTCCAAAGCATTGTGAGAATATGCAGGGAATAATCTCAATCTTTTGGTATTGGTTGAGCCCTGATTTGTGACCCAGTATGTGGTCTTTCCTGAAGAAAATTCCATGTGTGCTTGAGAAGGATGAGTATTCTATTGTTTTAGGGTGGAGAGTTCTGTTTATATACGAGGTCCATCTGGTCCAATGTGTCATTCAAAGCTCTTGTTTCTTTACCGATTTTCTCCTCAGATGATCTATTACTGAGAGTGGCTTGGTAAGATTCCCTACAATTAATGTATTCATATCAGTATGACTGTTTATTTTGGTTAACAGTTGACTTATGTAGTTGGCTGCTCCCATATTGGGGGCATGAATATTTACAACTGTTAGATCTTCTTGATGGATAGACCTTTAATAATGATGTAGGGTACTTCTGTATCTCTGACTACTACCTTTAGCTTAAAATCTAATTTATCTGATATGAGAATCTCTACCCCAGCTTTCTCTTGAGGCCCGTTGGCATGTAAGATGGTTCTCCATCTCTTCACTTTCAGTCTGGAGATATCTTTCAGTTCCATATGTGTCTCTTGTAGACAGCATATGGATGGGTCCTGTCAATTTATCCAGTCTGCAACTCTGTGCCATTTTTGGGAAGCATTTAGGTCATTTATGATGAGAGTGATTATTGAAAGATAAGTTTTTATTGACATCATGTTGCCTGTGAAGTCCTTGTTTCTATAGATTGTCTCTATAAATTTCTGTTCTATGTCACTCTTGGGTTCTTTTTTATTTTATAGAATCCCCCTCAATATTTCTTGTAGTGCCACCTACTCTTTTAAACCTTGTGGGTCTTAGAAGTTCTTTATCTCTCCAACCATTTTGAATGTCAGCCTTGCTGGATAGAGTATTCTTGGTTGCATGTTCTTCTTATTTAGTATCCTGAATATGTCTTTCCAGCCCTTTCTGGCTTGCCAGGTTTCTGTGGACAGGTCTGACATTATTCTGATGGTCTTTCCTCTGTATGTAAGGCATACCTTCCCCCTAGCTGCCCTTAAGACCTTCTGTCTGAAATTATGATTTGTGAATTTCATAATTAAGTATCTGAAAAGCTTCTGCACAGCAAAGGAAACAGTCAACAAAGCAAAATGGCAACTCACGTAATGGGAGAAGATATTCACAAATGACACTACAGACAAAGGGCTGATATCCAAGATCTATAAAGAACTCCTCAACTGACACTCAAAAACCAGATAATGACATCAAAAAATGGGCAGAAGGTATGAACAGACACTTCTCCAAAGAAGACATACAAATGTCTAACAGACAAATGAAAAAGTGTTTATCATCATTAGCCATCAGGGAGATTCAAAACAAAACCACACTGAGACACCACCTTATACCAGTTAAAATGGCCAAAATTAACAAGACAAGAAACAACAAGTGCTGGAGAGGATGCGAAGAAAGGGAACCTTCTTACACTGTTCGTGGGAATGCAAGTTGGTGTAGCCACTTTGGAAAACAGTGTGGAGATTCCTCAAAAAATTAAAAATAGAGCTACCCTATGACCCTGCAATTGCGCTACTGGGTATTTACCCCAAAGACACAAATGCAGTGAAAAAAAGGGCCAGATGTACCCCAGTGTTCATAGCAGCAATGGCCACAGTCGCCAAACTGTGGGAAGAGCCAAGATGCCCTTCAACAGACGAATGGATAAAGAAGATATAGTCCATATATACAATGGAATATTATGTCTCCATCAGAAAGGATGAATTCCCAACTTTTGTATCAACATGGATGGGACTGGAAGAGATTATGCTGAGTGAATTAAGTCAAGCAGATGGCACGTATTGAATGGAACACTGGGTGTGGTGCATAAACAATGAATCTTGGAACACTGAAAAAAATAAAATTAAATTAAAAAGTAAATAGAATTTAATAGAAAGAATATAAATAGAATTTATTTTATAAATTATAAAAAATAGAAATAGAAATTAATAGAAAAGTAAAAAATTAAGAAAATACGTAAGAAAAAATATAAATAGGATGAAAATAAAGTGAATTTATTAAATAAAGTGAAATTATTAAATATTAAATATTAAATAATAATAAATGTACAAATAGAAGATTTAACTCATACAATGTTTAGAGCAGAATTTATAGGCTTATAATTATATCTTAGAAAAGATTAAAGGCTGAAAAAAATGATTTAATTTTTTAGCTTAAGAGGCTCAGAAAATAAAACAAATAGAAAATCTAATTTAAGGTAAATTTTATAAATATCAGGACAGAAAATGGGATATTAATACAGATCTTACTTTGTACATTGAGAAGAATAAAAGAGGGTATTATGAATAATTTATGCCATTACGTTTTGTTATTTGGACAAAATGGGCAAATTCCTAGAAAATGCAACCTTCCAAAACTACCAAGGAAGATATAAAAAGTCCTGTGTCTGGTATCCGTTAAAGAAATTGGGTCAATTATTTTAAAAACTTTCCCACAAAAAAAGAAAAAAGTGAACTTATGATAAGTACTCAGTGTTGCATGGAAGTGTTGAATCACTATATCGTACACTTGGAATTAATATTACCTGGGATGTCAACTATACTGGAATTTAAATAAAAATTTTATAAAAGGAAAAAGATGGTGTTAAGTAGTGTGAAAGCAAAATTTTAAGTGAGTGTACTAGTTTTAATAAATGCACATAGAAACAAAAAATGAATTTTACTTCAATTTCACGGATGAAAAAATGTAATAATTATATTATTGAATAAATAGGTGACTACAGAATTATATTGCAGTGTTCTTTGCCATTCTTCCAAAGTTTTAGTTTTCAAGGAAGGTATATAGATCTCTCTAAAAAAAACTATTTGGCTTCCCATTGTTCTTAATGATCTCCCTGATGATTTAGGTGTTCCTTGATGATCTCCCGGAGGATTTTAACAATGCTTTACATGAGTATAACATGGATGTTACAAAAGACTTTGCCTCCTTCCTACTAAATGTTTCCAAATTGGCTGATATGAAACAGGAATATCAACTCCCATTGTCAAAAATAAGTAAGTATATCTTAGCTCCACTGTGGAACAATTTAAAGAGAAAATAAAAGAATATTTTTTTCCAGAGGAAGAGAAGAGCCTGGGAAGGATCAATATGCCTTAAAAAAAATCTGCTTTCCAAAGAAGGAAACTCTTGATTTTTAGAAGTCAAAAGGGCAATGGAGAATAAAAATAAATAGAGTCATTTATAAACTATCTTGATTAAAGATTGCTTTTGGGGCAAGCCTGGCAAGTGCAGTAAGGACGTTTATGAGATGAAGAGAAATAAGAGACCTTTCTATCACTCATTTCCTGGGGAAATATGTATAGACTTGGAAGATTACTTGGACCAAAACTCTGGTTCTGCTATTCTTAGAAGGGAGACCTTGGGCAAGATTCCATATTATTTCAATAATCCATATTCATGCCTCAATTTTCTCAAAAGTTATATAAAAAAGAGAATAGCATTACAAACCTAGTTTGGGTGAGCTTTAAATAATTCAGTTAATATATGTGAATATCTTTTTTTTAATATATGTGAATATCTTAAAACAGTACCTAGCACATAGTACACACATTAATCTTTGCTCTTATTTTTCATAAGCCATTGGATAGAAATTGAGGGGAAAATAAACAGGAAAAGCTGACTGGGATAAAAAGAAAGGGTTGAGTCATTGGTAGCAATTTCCTAATTTTATTATACCTAACATTTTCAATGGGAAAAAGGAAGCAGAGCCTACTTCCTGGGCTTATTAAAGTAGGAAGCAGCATGAACAAAAGCAAACAGTAACAGTGGATCATTATGAGCATCCCAAAGGAGACAAAATAGGAATGCCTTCATTACAAATTAGAATCACCTTTGAATGCACAATCTGGTGCTTTTTGAGAGCAGGAATAGAGGGGATGCCTGGGTGGCTCAGTTGATTAAGCATCTTCCTTTAGCTAAGGTCATGATCCCAGGAGTTCAGGGATGGAGTCCCATGTTGGGCTCCCTGCTTAGTGTGGAGCCTGCTTCTCCCTCTGCCCCTTCTCCTGCTTGTGCACACTGTCTCTCTCTCTCTCTCAAATACATAAATAAAATCTTTAAAAAAAGAATAGGAATGGAAAAAAAGCATTTCTTCTCATATGCCATTTCCAAACCCATTGACAGTAGCCTCTTGGGATACCCTCTCTGGAATGATTGTGAGGCCAGATCTAAGTTCGGTGGGAAAAAGCATCAAGGTAATAACAATAATTCTGTGTTAAAAGAGCATGCAATTTAAAGGTAGTCTTTTATTACCTGTTGACCAAGGAACTAAAACACAATACCAAATTTCATAATATTGATAACATTAACAGCTAACATTTATTGAATGTATGCTGTGCCAACATGTGCAACTCACTTAAAAAAATATTTATTTTTCAGAAAGAGAGAGAGAGAGAGCACAAGCTGGGGAGCTGGAGGCAGAGGGAAAAGCAGGCTCCCTACTAGGCTAGGAGTCCAATGTGGGACTTGATCCCAGGTCCCCGGGATCATGACCTGAGCCAAAGGCAGAGGCTTAACTGACTGAGCCACCCAGGTGCCCCATGCTACTCATGCTATGTGATATATTCATCCAGTCTGATATAGGTCCTGGAAAGTTGAATGACTCCATTGTAGCATGGTCCAGAAAATGTGCATAAAGCATAACAATTTGGCTGATTTTTTAAAAGCTAATCTATCCCAACTTATTGGGGCCAGATTTCACAGGAAAAGAATGTGAGGACTCTGAACTTGTGTCTCACTTGATGAACTGCAAAGAAGGAAGAGTAGCTATTTCTCCATTTGTTTGTCTCTCTGGAAACTCTGATGGTGATTTGCTTCAACCAAATACTCCAAACCATGTAAGTGGAAATGGGATTTATATATAAAAGATCTTTAAGAAAGAATTGAATGCATACTTCTAGGTTGTTTAGAAAGAGTTCAAATTTCCCAAATTGAAAAAAAAAATCCAGGTGTATGAACAGAAATATCCAGGAAATGTTACTCTTGAGGCCAATATGATTTCAGTTTTTCAGTGTTGACATGAGGGACCCTGCTCCATTATACAGAATTCCCAAGTATCACCACTTTTCTTCTGTCTTTGTAGGTTGATGCAAGTTTGCTGTGAAAAGAGCACATAAAACTATCTTGAGGCCTTCCTGGTATTGCTATAGATGTTGTAAATCCCATATATATTCTGGATCACTGATGTCCAAAATGGTGTACAAAGAACTAGACACATTGGGAATATGTTGGATAATTCACTGAGTGTTGGAATAAACTTACAGAACTTTAATTTACATTTTAACACAAAGTTTGAGAAAGAAAATAAGTTTTGTTATATTTGATGTTATGGTTTGACATTAGGGTTTCAACTCTATTCTAGCCCAAAATCAGTCCTCTATTATGTAAAATAGTCCAGTATCACTTAAAAGAATTTTGAAAAACTAAATAGACCCTTGTGCATTTTAAATGGACACATACATTTTTATCACAAATTCTAATAATTTCTGATGATATAATTTCCAGCTTCAGATAAACTTTGATATGTTAAAATAAAGCCATCATATAATTTTTAATGTATAAAATGGAATCTGAATACGGAGGCATTTGAATACTCATAATTATGAAGTTAAAAACAGTCAAGAATAAAGTTTCTAATGATTTAAAATTTGGTACAGTTCTTTTCTCTTGTGTTTACCTGTATACAACAGGTTATTTCCTGTTAATTACAGAAACTTAAATATAATACGAATTTTGAGAAGTAATTACCAAAAACAAAATTAATATTGTATTAGAAATGTATTAATGGGATGGATGAAACTATTTCTTTTTAAATTAGTACAATAACTAAGAATGAATATTTACTTATAACATGAGTTATAAGTAAATGAGACAGTTCCAGCTTCAAATTTTAATTTGAATGTTGAGAAGCCTTATTCAGAGAAGTAGCTCAGAATGGAACAACTTTTATAACAGTGATACACAATTCTTCTAATTCTTTGAGCTGTTTTCCCCAAATCACCTACCAGTCTATTATCACAAACATATTTTTAATGATCTCCTAATTAACAGCTTAATTAGACCCATTGTAATTTTGTTGAATTCAAGTAATTGGAAACAACCTAATTTAAGAGAAAAAAAGGTGTTCTTTTTTTTTTGCTTAGTCTTTAAGTCACCCATTTTCTTAATAGGAAAGCAATATGGCTCTTTGTTGCTACTCTGTACATTTTTAAACCCCAAGTAAGTTTGAGGAAGCTATTTGTTTTATAAGATGAGAAAAAAGCATTCATGAAAAAAGAGATGAGAAAGGACTTTTTTAAAAAAATTGATAATGTACATGGTTTAAAAATTACTTAGAGACCACTGCTCCAGGTCTTTACCCTCATGTGAGTTGTATCTTAACGGAATGTGGGAGAATGTGGAATTCTGGCATAGAAATAATAGAGGACTGAAATTAGCTTATAAGATCAATAATTTTATGAAGCTTTTTTCTGTATTTTATTTCTATAATTATAATTAATTACTTATATAAGAAGTTTGTAGCTAATCACATTGAAAACAAGACATTATTAAATATTATAATTTCGCTTTTCTTTTGTATTTTACAATTAATTCAACTTAAGGTTAGTAGGTACCATTAACTTTTGTTTCCCTTCCATGTGCAAATTTTTCCATGGGGTTTTTGAGGGACACTAATACAGTTATAATATGATATAGTGTCTATGTCTTATTGCCACATAGTCACCATCAATTAGAAGAGATCTTTAAGATACAAAGCAGGAACTAATACAGAATTTTCATTGGTCCTGCTGTTGTGTTAGAAGAAGCTGGTTCTATATCATTTATTTTGAAGCATTCTGCACTGATGAGTATTTCTAGAGTACGTCTTGATGACATGTCCTTTGCCTTACCCAACTCACTTTATGCAATTTTACTTTGCTAATGTAAGTTATAACCTCTCAAATATTATTTTGCTTTTATTGTTTGTTACATTTTAATGTAATGCTACATAGGTATTCTTATAATCTTTAAATAACATAGATAAGCTGTAAAGCATTAAACTAAAATGAAAACCCATGGACCCAGGACCCATGTGCTCCTCCTCTATTTTATTCCCTTGTCTCTCCTCTTTCCCTAGGATATAAATTATCCTGAATTTTGTGTTTTTAATTCTCCGTTAAAAATCATCATATTCCAAAGTTCCTTTTTATATTTGCTGCTTTTGATTTTTATAGAAAGTAAAAGAATACTTGCTCTAGTCTCCTGGATGTGTTTTTTGCTTTTGTTTTGTTTTGCTCTTTGCACTCAACACTCTGCTTCCAAGATTCATTCATGTTGTCAGATGAAGCTCTATTTTATTTTTACTGCTTCATAATATTTCAGAGTGTGGATATAAAACAAGCCATTGATCTAGTTTCCTCTTAAAAACTGTTTGTGTTTGTTTTTAGTCTTTACTGTTACAAAAAGGGCTGCTACAAATATCTAGTGCTCATGTGCAATAGTTTCCCTGGAATGTAAATATTCTGGATTTTTTAGGTCAAAACAGGTTTCTGGATCACAATGGAATAAGAATATTCCAAGAACTTATAGTGATAAAAGAATTTCCACGCTACCACCAAATTGTTTGAGAAAGTGGTTGTACCAATTAGTGTATTAGAGTAGTTTTATTGACCCTGTATAGTTTTCATAAAATGACCAGACATCAAAGGCTATTGACTTGTTAACTTCTTATTCTTACTTTTCTTCTCTTTCCTTGTATATCTCTCTCCCCTTCCTTTTTTTCTGGTGATTGGGTTCTTGCAGTTGTTAGAGTTGAATTCTTCTCTTGAGACACAGAAGGCACCAGATCTCTGATACTCTGTTTGCAAGATATCTCTTATACCAATAAGGATAATGAAAAAAAATTAAAATCAGCTTTTCTTTCCTAGTGACTCTTGTTATTATTCTCATGGCTGGACAGTTGAAATTGCCAAGAGTACGCTGTGAGGCAATAATGTTCGTAGGTCATACCAAGTCATTTTCTAGACTTGCTTAGGATAGCACCAATTCTGTGTGTATGAAAGACACCCTCTTCCTTCATCATGAACAGCGTGCTTCAAAAAAGTTGAATAAAGAAAGGAACTATAAAGCAAAATGTAAGAAATCATAAACTTTCTTTACACATAAATAACAAAAAGATTTGTGTTTTATTAGGTCATTCTACGCACAGTTGGTATCAATCACAATCAGGCTCCTGTGTTGTGGTCACAGATATTTGATAACCAAGGAAGAAGAATGCCACTTAATGCTTATGCACTTGATTTTTATAAACATGGTTCCTTGACAGGACTAGTCCAGGACAACAGGTATGTTTTATCCACTTTCACCTATCCACCCCCCTCTAATCTTTCAACTTCTACCTTTCTGTGTCCATGTCTGCATTCATGTCTGTGTCTCCATCTTTTTCTTTCATTTATACCTCTACCTCTGGTTCTATTTCTGTATCTATCTATACATCTATATCTAATGGATGAACGTAATGAATTCTAGGTAAAGCTTTTTACAATTTTAAGTGTAGGTAAATTATGCTATATATACTGAAATTTTTTCCTGCAGATTAATGAGAGAGAATAACAGACTTTGTGTTATTTTTGTTTGTGGTTTACCAGCAAAATCTTGGAACTTAGGGTGACTCACTTGACTTAAAGATGTACCCTGCAGATACATTTGCATACACTCACAGATATGTTTTTATTTATTACTATCCTATTTATTGATTATAAGATATTTTAGAAACTGAAAAATAGTAACAGACAATACCATTATCTGCGAAAAGTATATAAAAAGGTATATAACTCACACATCTGAAGACTGAGCATAGAACAATTGTTTTAGCTCTTTGGCAAGGAAATCATTTTCAAAAACAGTAAGGATGGGTAAACCCTCTTGGATTTACCTGAAAGTAGAGAAATTGGCCCAGACACTGAGCACATAGATGTGATAGGGGCATTCTGTCACACTAATAAGTAGTTCAGTAGAAAATTTGCATAAAATTTTGAGCAATTTTAATTGAATTAAAGGATTTAAAACTTGGGACACTAGAAGAATATTATTTTTTTTAATTCCATAGCTCACTGATGCAGATGTATTTTATTCTTTTTAAAAGTTTTTTATTTTAGGGGCGCCTGGGTGGCTCAGTGGGTTAAAGCCTCTGCCTTCCGCTCGGGTCTTGGTCCTAGAGTCCTGGGATCAAGCCCCACATCAGGCTCTCTGCTCAGCAGGGAGCCTGCTTCCTCCTCTCTCTCTGCCTGCCTCTCTGCCTACTTGTGTCTGTTAAATAAATAAAAATTTTTTAAAAAAAGTTTTTTGTTTTAATCACCTTGTGTTCATTATGACAAGTGCACTCCTTAATCCCCATCACATATTTCACCCATTCCCCTCCCCCCTCCCCTCTTGTAAACATCTGCTTGTTCTTTATAGTTTAGAGTCCATTTCTTGGTTTGCCTCTCTCTCTTTCTCTTTGCTTGTTTGTTTTAATCTTAAATTACATAGGTGAGTGAAATCCTTCAGTATTTATCTTTCTTTGGCTGACTTATTTCACTTAGCATTATACTCTCCTGCTCCATCCATGTTACTGCAAATAGCAAGATTTCATTCTTTTTTATAGCTGAAATATATATATATATATCCATATATATATCCATATATATATATATCCATTCATCAGTTGATGGACACTTGATAATGGGCTGCTTCCATATCTTGGCTATTGTAAATAATCCTTCTATAACATAAGTGTGTGTGTATATATATATATATATATAGCCTTTGAATTAGAGCATATAGCCCTTTGAATTAATGTTTTTGTATTCTTTGGATAAATACCCAGTAGTGTGATTGCTGGATAGTAGGGTAGTTCTAATTGTAACTTTTTGAGGAAACTCCATACAGTTTTTCATAGTGGCTGAACCAGTCTGCACTCTACCAGCAGTGCAGGAAGGTTACCCTTTATCCATGTCCTCATGAACACCTACTGGTGTTCTTGTGTTTTTTTATTTTAGTCATTCTGACAGGGATGAGGTGATATCTCATTGTAGTTTTGATTTGCATTTCTCTGATGGAAAGTAATGATGATCATCTCTTCATGTGTCTGTGGGCCATCTGTATGTCCTTCTTGGAGAAATGTCCATTCAGGTTTTCTGCCATTTTTTAATTGGACTATCTGATTTTTGGGTGTTGACTTTTATAAATTTTTTATATATTGTGCATATAGTCCTTTATCAGATATGTCATTTGGAAATATCTTCTTTTATTCCCTAGGTGGTCTTTTAGTTTTGTTGATTGTTTCCTTCACTGAAGAAGTTACTTTTTTTTTTTTTAAGTAGGCTCCACACCCAACATGAGGCTTGAACTCACAACCCTGAGATTAAGAGTCCCACATTCTACCAACTGAGCCAGCCAGGTGCCCCTGAAGCTAATTATTTCATAGTCCAAATAGTTTATGTTTGCTTTTGTTTTCCTTGCCTCAGGGAATTTATCTAGAAAGAAGTTACCATATTCAATGTCAAAGAAGTTATTGCTTGTGTTCTCTTCTAGCATTTTTATGGTTTCAGGTCTCACATTTAGGTCTTTAATCCATTTTTAATTTATTTTTTATATATGGTATAAAAAAGTTGTCCAGTTTCATTCTTTTTTTTTAAAGATTTTATTTATTGATTTAGAGAGAGAATGAGGGAGAGAGAGAGGGGATGAGGAGGAGGGAGGGGGGCAGAGGGAGAGGGAGAAGCAGACTCTCCACTGAGCAGGAAGCCTGACGTGGGGCTCTATTCCAGGACTCTGGGATCATGACCTGAGCCCAAGGCAGTGGCTTATCTGAACGAGCCTCCCAGGCACCACTTCCAGTTTCATTCTTTTTGCATGTTGCTGTCCAGTTTTCCTAACATCATTTGTTGAAGTGACGGGTCTTTTTTCTATTGGATATTCTTTCTTGCTTTGTCAAAGATTAATTGGTCATATAATCGTGGGTCCTTTGCTGGGTTTTCTGTTCTGTTCTATTGATCTATGGGTCTATTTTCTGCCAGTACCATACCATCTTAATCATTAAAGTTTTGTAATATAACTTGAAGTTTGTAATTGTGATGCCTCCAGCTTTTCTTTTTCTTTTTTTTTCTTCCTTCTAATTACTTTGGCTATTCAGGGTCTCTTGTGGTTCATACACATTTTAGGATTGTTATAGCTCTCTGAAAAATGCTGGTTGTATTTTGATAAGGTTTCATTGAATCTGTAGATTGCTTTGTGTAGTATAAACATTTTAACAATATTTGTTCTACCAGTCCATGAGTATGGAATGTCTTTCCATTTCTTGGAGTCGTTTTTCATTTCGTTCATCAGCATTTTATAATTTTCAGGGTACAGATCTTTCACCTTTTTCCTAGGTATCTTTTTTTTTGATGCAATTGTAAATGGGATTGATTCCTTAATTTCTCTTTCTGCTGCTTCATTATTGGTGTATAGAAATGCAACAGATTTCTGTACAGTGATTTTGTATCCTATGACTGTACTGAATTCATATTTCAGTTCTAGCAGATTTTTAGTGGTCTTTCTTTTCTGGTTTTCTGTATATAGCATCATGTCATCTGCAAATAGTGAAATTTACTTCTTCTTTACACATTTAGATGCCTTTTATCTGTTTTTGTTGTCTGATTACTGTGGCTATGACCTTAGGGGAAAGTTCTCAGTTTGTCCCCAATGAGGATGATATTAATTGTGGGTTTTTCATGTATGGCCTTTATTATATTGAGGTATGTTCCCTCTAAGCCTGTTTTGTTGAGGGTTTTTAACATGAATGCATGTTGTACTTTATCAAATGCTTTTTTCTGCATCTATTGAAATGATTATATGGTTCTTAGCCTTTCTTGTATTTATGTGATATATCACATTGGTTACTTTGTGAATATTGAACAACCATGCAACTCAGGAATAAATCCCACTTGATAAAGATAAATGAGTTTTTAAATGTATTGTTAGATTTAGTTTACCAGTATTTTGTTGTAGATATTTGCATCTATGTTCATCAGAGATATTGGCCTGTAGGTCTCTTTTTTGTAGTGTCTTTATCTGGTTTTGGTATCAGGGTAATGTTGGCCTCACAGAATTAATTTGGAAGTTTTCCTTCCTCTTCTATGTTTTGGAATAGTTTGAGAAGAATAGGAATTAACTCTTTGGTAAATGTTTGGGATACTTTGCCTGTGAAGCTATCCAGTCTTAGACTTTTGTTTTTGGGAAGTTTTTTGATTACTAATTTAATTTCTTTACTGGTATTCAGTCTGTTCAAATTTTCTATTTCTTCCTGTTTCAGTTTTGGTAGGTTTTATGTTTCTGGGAATTTAGTTATTTCTTCCAGGTTGTCTACTTTGTTGACATATATAGTTTTTAATAATATTCTCTTATAATTGTTTGTATTTCTGTTGGTGTTGGTAGTTATTTCTGCCCTCTAATTTATGATTAGAGGTTTATCAGTTTTATTGATTTTTTTTCAAAAAGCCACCTTCTGGTTACATTGATCTGTTCTATTGTTTATGTGTTTAGTTCCTGTATCACTTATTTCAGCTCTAATCTTCATTTATTTCTTTCCTTTTGCTGGTTTTAGGTCTTTTTTCTTCTTTTTAACTCTTGGGTATAAGGTTAGGTTTTTTTATTTGAGAATTTTCTTACTTATTGAGGTGGGACTGTATTGCTATAAATATTCCTCTTAGAACCATTTTTGCTGCATCCCAAAGATTTTGGACCATTGTGTTTTCATTTTGATTTGTTTCCATGTATATATATATTTTTAAAGATTTTATTTATTTATTTGACAGAGAGAGAGAGATCACAAGTAGGCAGAGAGAGAGGGGGAAGCAGGCTCCCTGCTGAGCAGAGAGCCCGATGCGGGACTAGATCCCAGGATCCTGAGATCATGAGCCGAAGGCAGAGGCTTAACCCACTGAGCCACTCAGGCGCCCCCATATATCTTTTTAATTTATTCTTTGATTTCCTCATTTACCCACTCATTGTGTTGTAGCATGTTATTTAACCTTCAGTATTTGTGGTTCTTCCTGATTTTTTCTTGTGAGTGACTTCTAGTTTCTTTCTTTTTTTTTTTTTTTAAGATTATTTATTTATCTGACAGAGAGAGAGAGAGATCACAAGTAGGCAGAGAGGCAGGCAGAGAGAGAGGGGGAATCAGGGTCTCTGCTGAACAGAGAACCCGATGTGGGGCTCGATCCCAGGACCTTGAGATCATGACCTGAGCTGAAGGCAGAGGCTTAACCCACTGACTCACCCAGGTGCCCCTGACTTCTAATTTCTTGGGGTTGTGGTCAGAAAAGATGTATGGTGTGGTTTTGATCTTTTTGAATTCTTGAGCCTTGTTTTGTGGCCTAATATGTGATCTATTCTGGAGAATGTTCCATGTGTACTTGAAAATAATGTGTATTCTACTGTTTTAAGGTGGAATGTTTTGGATATATCTGTTAAATTCATCTGGTCCAGTGTGTCATTCAAAGTCACAGTTTCCTTATTGATTTTCTGTTTAGATGATCTGGCCATTGATGTAAGTGTGATGTTAAAGTCCCCCACTATCATTATGTTATTATCAGTTAGTTCCTTTATGGTTGTTATTAACTGTTTTACATATTTAGATGTTCCCATGTTGGGTGCATAAATACTTAAAATTAGTATATCTACTTGTTACATTCTCCCCTTTATGATTATATAGTGCCCTTCTTTGTCTTTTGTTATAGTCTGCTTTAAAGTCTAATTTGTGCAATATAAGTATTGCTAGTCTGGCTTTCTTTTGAAAACCGTTTGCATGATAAATGTTTCTCCATCCCCTCACTTTCAATCTGTAGGTGTCTTCAGGGCTAAAATGCTCTTATGGGCAGCATATAGATGAGTCTTTTTTTTTCCTTTAAATCCATTATGTCACCCTGTATCTTTTGATTCAAATGTTTCATCTATTTTCATATAATGTAATTATTGGTGGATATATACATTTATTGCTGTTTTGTGGTTATTTCTAAAGATTTTCTCGGATCCTTTCTTGTCTTTCTCTCTTTCATGGTTTGCTGGTTTTCTTTAGTGATATATTTGGATTTCTTTTCTTTATTTTTGCATGTTTATTAGTGGTTTTGATTTTTGGTTACCATTAGGTTACATCTTCTGCATATAGCAGTCTATGTTAAGCTGGAGGTCATTTAGGTTTGAACCATTCTTTACTCCTCTCCTCCTCATGTTTTAGATATAAGATGCCTTATTTCACATACTTCTGTTTTGTGAGTTCCTTGGGTGGTCTTTTGCAAAAAGAATTCATTTTTACTTCTTTTGTGTTTCCGACCTTCACACTGTCACTTTTGGTCTTTCATTTCCACTCAGAGTCCCCTTTAATATTTCTTGGAGGTCTAGTGTGTTGATCATGAACTGCTTTAATTTTTTTTTTTTTTTTTTTGGCCTGGGAAACTCTTTATCTCTTCTTCTATTCTGAATGATAGAATTGCTGGATAGAGTATTCTTGGCTGCATATTTTTCCTATTCAGCACTTTAAATATGTCATGCCTTTTTTTTGCTTGCAGTTTCTGCTGTAAAAACCTCTGATATCCTTATGGAGTTTCCCTTGTAGGTAACTGCCTTATTTTGTCTTGCTGCTCTTAATTGTTTTTCTTTATCACTATATTTTGCCATTTTGATTATGTCTTGGTGTGGATCTGCTTTTGTTGATTTTGTTGGGAGTTTTCTGTGCCCCTGGATATGGATATCTTTTTCCTTCCCCTGTTAGGAAAGTTTTCATCTATTATTCTTCAAATAAATTTTCTGTCCACTTTTCTTACTCTTCTTCCTCTAGGACTTTTATAATGTGATTTTTTTTAACAAAGATTTTATTTGTTTATTTAAGAGAGTGAGAGAGAGAATGTGCACAAGTGGAGGGGAGGGGGAAAGGAAGAAGCAGACTCCCCACTGACCAGGGAGCCTGATGTGGGGCTTAATCCCAGGACTCTGAGATTGTGACCTGAGCTTAAGACAGACACTTAACTGACTGACCCACCCAGGTGCCCCTATAAAGTAAATGTTATCACTTTTGATAGAGTCACTGAGTTCCCTAAGTCTTTTCTTATTTTGCATAATTCCTTTTTTTCTTTTGTTCAGCTTGATTACTTTCTATTACCATGTTTTCTAGGTCATTAATTTGTTCCACTGATTTTCCATCCTGCTGTTCATTCCATCAAGTATGTTTGTCATTTCATTTACTGAGCCCTTTATTCCTGGTATGTTATTCCTTATCTCTGTGTTAATGTTCTCACTCATGTCTTCCATTCTTAAGTCCAGTGAGCATCTTTATAATCACTGTTTTAAATTCTGTTTCACTGAGATCCCTGGCCATGGCCTTATCCTGTTCTTTCATTTGGGACAAATTCCTCTGTCTTCTCATTTTGTCTGTTTCTGTGTCAGCTACTATGTGTTAGGAAAGTCAGTTATCTTTCCTGTTTTTGAGGGTAATGGTCTTATATAGAACTCCTTGTTGGGAGTTGCAGTGTAGGCAGGGGTTTGAGCTTGTCTCCTCAGGGGGGAGTTTCCACAGTGCTGGGACTGAGGCAAGCATAACTTGGAAGGGTGGATACACCAGAGCATGGCAGGTACCAAGCTTGGCATAAACAAGTTAGGTAGTGACAGTTGGCATGGTACTGGTTCCTACAACTGACCCTGTGCTAGTTGTGGTAGGGAGGGAAGTGGAACTGGTCAGTTGCTTTGTTCACAGAGAGGTCTTTTGTGAACACTCCTCTCTGGGACATTTTCTGAGAAGAACAAATAACCTCCCGGAGCACTGTATGCCACAGGCACTCTTCAACTGCTGTTTCCACACTATACATCCATGGGTTGTTTGCAATGCCTTTTCTCCAAAAGCAGTCTCGATACCCCTAGGCTATATCCAAGCCAAGCCCACTGACCTTTAAAATTCTAGCCTTTAAGCCTCATTGGTTGCAAGAACTCATGATATTCAGCCCCTCTCATTTTCCAAGCCAGTTGCTATGGTGAATCATCTTCCCTTTATGCTCCACTGTGTGCTAGGCTGTCTTTACCCTGCTCCACCTCTATGGCTCCCATCCACTGCAATGGGCAGTTCTCTCCCAAACCACATCTCTGCACTTCCTACTTTCTTCAATGTAGTTTTTTATCTACCTCCAGTTGTGGACTTTGTTCTGTCAGTCTTCAGGTTGATTTCTGGGGTATTTAGGATATTTTGATAGTTATATAGTTGTGTTCATGGGATGAAGCAAGCCTAGGGTCTTCCTAGATATTTCTGATCATTTTTTAAAATATAACTCATTATTGCGAATTAAATTGTGAGATTAGTAAATAATTCATTTGATTCTTCCATTTTGATTCTCAAGCTCCCATTCACTCTCCTGAGCTTAACTTTCCTATTTTGGATTTCCTCTTCTGAGATGGTCAGTCTCCTGAGTATATTGATTATGTGTGGTTGTAATACTTGTGACTTTTTTGAATTCATAATCATCATTCTTGTTGATTGAATCATCATCTAGAATGTGTGGCAAAAAGTTTCTAGTAAATATGTCATGACAGACAAAAGTAATTTATTATTGACAAATCCAGCATTTCAGTATGACGTAAGTTCTTTAATGTTTTTATACTATTAAATTTCAAAATTGTATTTTGTTTAGGATAAATGAAGGAACTGCTTATCAGTTGTTGAAAGATTTTGCACTCACCATTAAATCTATCAGGTATGTTATGTATCTTAAATATTGATTTCAGATTTTCTAAAAATTTAATAGTAATTTGAAAAATGTTGACTTTATACTTAAAAATGCCCTTGAGCTTCTTAGGTGTCACACATTTCAACTCCCCAAACACTTTACAGAGCTTCTTTTCAACACCCTGTTGCATTGGTTCTATAATAGAATTAGTTCCAAAGCCCATTTGACATAAGGTTTTATTCAGACCAGAGTCTCAGCCTCAAGCACTGCATAACAACAGGACAATATTCAAAAGCCTCAAGAATTCCTAGATCCTGGTATTCTCAGTTTTCACAACCAGTGTTTATCAGATACATGATACTTCAGAAGATCCCTTAGGGCTCCATGGAGTCCCTGGTTTATATCAACTTACATATTCTGAACTTTCTTGCTTTATTTTATATAGTGTTTTTTTTCCAGGCGTTATCTGACTCTAGTCTCTCATATTGGCTTCCTGTTTCCATCTTTAGCAGAGTACAGTGGGGATTCAAACAACTCTAAACTTTCTATGGATATACCCATCCTAAAGGTTTATTACAAAGTCTACCCTTAGGCCCATCTAGTGTTGCCTGGTTAAATAACCATCTTCTTAAAGCCTCCAGTTTGTGTGCACTTCAGTATTTTATGGGGTTTCCCTTTTATATCACATACTTTAAAAAATTATATATCTTCACATATATGTATACATGCAATTTGCCATGAGTCTCTTCATGAATTTCTTGCTAATCAGGTCACTGGTTTTTAATTTTTTGATTTGAGATTAATCAGACCTGTTTGGATGTTTTATACAAAGAATGAAACTTTGTAGATGCTAGAACAGAGGAAACTGCTCTAGATATTTTCTTAAGTATATCTAGACAGTGTATTTCTTGAGTGGTTCATGGTTATTCAAGAGTATCCCAGAAAACCCCTGAGACTTTGGAACCATCTCAAAATCTCATCCTAGAAATATCATTCATTTATCTGAAAAGTATTGAATATTATTGGTTTGAGACATACTTCTAAGTATTTGATATATAGAGAATCAGTAAATCTATTCCTGCCTCAAATGTAATCTTACAGTGTAGTGTGAGGAAACTGACTTGTAGCTACTAAAAAGGCAGTAAGTGCTAGAATGACAGATAATGGGGCAACCTTGGATTCAGAGAAGGATTTTCAAATGAAGTAATTTTTTCACTAAGTCTTAAAGGATCTTAAGGGATAAGGCAGAGGAAATAGTGTTTTCAAAGTACAGAAATGAAAAAGGGTCTGATATGTCAGGGATAGGCTTCAATCTCACTCTAGTGGTATGGGGAATATGGGAGATGTGATAGGGATGGGGAAGATACTGAGTTGCTTAAAGCAGCTTTAAAGGCAAATAGGATATGTATTGGAAAGGGTCTTAAGTCTCATATTATGGAGTGGGCTTAATATTATGAATAATATGTAGACAGTATATAGGCATGAGTATGATATGGGTCTGTGGTTTATATATGTGACAGAGATGTATATGGTTTATATATGTTTATATATGTGACGGAGACTCAAAGACTATAAGAGCCATCCAAGTGAGAGTGAGTGTGAGTCTGAATTAAGGAAAGAGAAGTAATGATGTAAAGGAGTGGTTAGAGAAATACTTATGGGATAGAATTCAGAGAAATTTTCAATAAAGTTCATGTGGTTGGTGATGATAATAAGTTTCTATCTTAGTTAAGGATACATAAGAAATATAGAAGTGAGGATGAAGTTTGAAGAGGACTAAGAACCAAAAATAATGAGTTAGAATTTATACATGTCACATAGTATCTGTGGGGTATAATTCAAGAGGAAATGGTCAGTGTCATAATTATAAGTCTATGATTAGGAGTATATTCAGTGTTACAGATACAGATCTGGTCATTCTTTGTGGTAGGTCAATAAAGACACTGGGAAAAATTCTGGAACTCTAGTGCAACCAAGGTAGATAAAGAATTACAAAAGGCTGATAAAATGTCAGATGCTGATTGTGGTCAGTACTTTTATCAGCCCATCTGCACTGTTCATTCTTGGATTTGCTGTCTCCTTTCTTTTCACTTGCTTATACATTTCTTGTTGCTGCTGTAACAAATTATCACAAACTTAGTGGTTTAAACCAACACAAATTTATTATCTTACAGTTCTGGAAGCCTGGTGTCCAAAACAAGTCTAACTGCGTTAAAATCAAGATGTTGACAAAGCTCACTTTTTTCTGGAGACTTGAGGACCATTTGTTTTGTCTTTTCTAGCTTCTAGAGGCTGCTGGCATTATTTTGCTTATGGTCCCTTTTCATCTTCAAGGCCAGCAATGGTGGGGAAAGTCTTACATTGCATTACTCTGAGATGAACTCTCCCCTGTCTCCCTCTCACAAAAGTCTTTTAGACTATATTGGGCCCACCCAGATAATACAGAATAATTTTTCTATCACAAAGTTAGCTGATTAGCATCTTGAATTCCATCTGCAACCTTAATTCTCTTTGCTATGTAAACTAACATAGTCCTAGATTTCTGAGGATTAGAACACAAATAAAGGTCACTATTCTGTTAATTACACCCTGTTTTTTAAAAATTTTCTCACATATCTAGGTAAAGGAATAATATTTTGCTCTTCATAGAGGTACTTGCTTGTGGATTTCAGTATATACTGGACATGATAGCCAAAACAAAAACACAAACAAAACAAAACAAAAAAACCACAAAATAGCTTCCAAAAACATGTGTGGCAAGAAGGAAGGGACATTGTTTTGCTGCTGTTGAAGGGAGAAGTGATAAGTTTACATGGAATTTGGTGGCCTTTAAAATTCTCTTGGTAACTGACTTGAAGAAGAGCTGCATGGGGATTGTTTTGTTATCTTTATTTTGTTTTTTTACACACTTTTTTTTTAGATCAAAATATTTCTTATCAGTATTCTTCATATTTTGCTAACATTTCATCATCTAGTAGGATTTACTTAATTCTTCCTTCCTGGGGGAAAGTACTTCTTATAATGCTCACTCTCACTAATATATGTGTTCTGTGTGTGTGTGTGTGTGTGTGTGTATTTCCATTTACAGTGTTTCCTTGCGTGAACTATGTGAAAATGAAGATGACAACGTGGTCTTAGCATTTGAACAATTGAGTGACACCTTTTATGAAAAACTTAATGGAGTTTAAAAATAAAGACTATCCAGACCACTTAAAATATTGCCACTGGCATTTTAAAGTCATATTTTGTGATCTGCATACTAATCAGAAATATATACATGATGAAGTGGAAAGTGCAAACACTTGAGAGTCTGAATTGTGATCAAACCTGCCATGTTCTCTCATGAGTACCCTTGGACAAGTTTTTTAATATCTTTGGAGTCTTAGCTTCTGTATATAATTGAATAATAATGCCTATGTTTCAGCTGGTTTGTGGACTGATTGAAAAAAATGCAAAGATTTTTTATGTGACTAAAGAACAATTTTTACTCTGTGAAGCCTAAACAAATATTACATTCTCAGAACTTTTCTCCTGGATGTTATAATTTGTAAAAGTCTATCAAGGCTAGAATATACTCAGTATCCTGAAGTTGAAATATGTTTTCTCTATTAACTTAAATGTGATTATATGATTTTGATAAATGGTTTTTAAAAATAACACCTTCTAGTAAACTTGAATTACTTTTTAAAAAAATATAAATGAGAGTTTTGGCATAAATCCTATGATGCTCTAAGGTAACATATAGCTGGTGATTTGGCTTGATTTTAATTGTATGTAAATGATTGAAAAAACACAAGAAATAAATGGGTATAAACAATTTTCCATTTGTCTCTTTGTGTAAAGTCTATACATCTTTCTGTCCATTTGCACATGTGTATGCATTTTACATGTAATAAATAGTTATGTCTAATCGCTTTCCCGTCTGAGTCTTAGCCTCAGATCACAGTTTTGGAATCTATTTTAGACCCTAAAGTTGAGCAGAACATTTTATCTTCAGAGCAGTCTCTCTCCTTCTATCTAGGTGTCTTACTAAAGGTGATCTTTTGTATGACATTATTTATACATAATATTACATTGGCTTAGAAAAACACCCATGGTTTATTTTGTCTGGAGATAAAAGAATATTCTGTTATCTGTGCCATGTTAGGGGAGTCTAGTTTTTTCAGAGTAAACCCTTTTATACCCCTGCCCCCAACTTTAACCTCCACCAACCTCTAGATGTTCTCTATTTCTGTAATATTGTCATTTCAAGACCTAAATAAATGGAATTATACAGTACATAACATTCTGAGATTTTTTCTTTCACTCAGCATAATTCCATCAAGATTAATTCAGGTTGTTACATGTACCAGTAGTGTGTCCTTTTTATTGTTGAATAATATTCCATAGTGTGGTCGTACCACAGTTTATTTAACCATTCAACACAGTGAATGACATTGGGTTGTTTCTAGCTTTTGGCTGTTACAAGTAAAGCTGCTATTAATATTTATATTCCTTCTGTTTCTTTTTATTTAAATTATTTTTATTAGCATATAATGTAGTATTTGCCCCAGGGGTACTGGTCTGTGAATCATCAGGCTTACTGTTTCTTCTGTTTCTTATTCTGTTTCTCTTTTCCTGTCTTCCTGTGAATTACCTAAAAATTTTTGGACTCCATCTTGATTTATTTATAGTGTTTCTGATAGTTTTCTTAGTGGTGGTAATATAACTGTATGACTTATCACGGTCTACTGGTATCAAATTTTACTACATTACTTTTACTTAGATCCCTTTACTCTTCCTCCATTTTGAATATAACTATCTTGAATTTTCCTCTACATGCATTTAACATCACATCAGGACTTCACAATTTTTATTTTAATCATCAAATATGATTTAAGAAGTTCATGAAAAGAATATTATATTTAACCCTATTTTTACCCATTCTCATTTTCTTCTTTCCTTCTTGAAGGTGCAAGCTTTCTTTTGTAATCCTTCCCTGATGTTTTAAAGAATTTCCTTTACCTATCCTTGAAGGGTAGGTTTGTTAGTGAAAATTATCTTCATTTTCTTTCAGTGGACAGTTTTTATTTTCTCTTCATTTCTTAAAAAAACATTTTAAGTATATATAGAATTTATGATTAGCAGGTTTTTAAAATTTAAGTTCTTGAAGTGTGCCACTTCTAGCCTTCCTGGTTTCAGATGAGAACCCCAATGTCAATTGAGTTAGTATTCCTCTGTAGGCTCTGTGTTGTTTTTCTCTGTCTACTTTCAAGACTTTTTCTTTATCTTTAATTTCCAGAAATTTAACTTGATGTTTGCTGTGCATGTTTTTATTTTTTTAATTTGGGGTCCACTTAATTTTTTTGTTCTGTAGGGGTATTTTTTTTTCTAAATTTAGGAATTTTTCAGCCATTATTTCTTTGAGTATTTTTTCAGCCCCACCCAGTTTTCCTTTCCTCTGAGACTCCAATTATATGAATGTTGGCTTTTTTTGTATTGCCTCACAGCTTTGGACATTTTGGATATTACACTATGAGACTCTTAATCCTATTTAATGTGCTTTTTTTAGAAAGTGAGGTAAGATGTAGCATAAGGAATGGGGTGGTTGGGATTTCAGCTTCTAGACCTTCTAGCATCACTCTAGCAAAAGAGGCACAAGCTTACGTTGCCTCTCTGCAGATAGTGACATTACTGAAGTCCAGCTTCCCTTGAAGTCTTTCTGACATCTTCTTGGTGAAAGTGGAACCATGCTTTCACTGTCTTGTTACTTACCTCTGAGTGGAATATATAGAGAGCTTCTCTTTGTCCCTTGCTGACACCAGGGAAGAGGGAAACAGGGCTGATTCACACTGCTCGGTTGTTTTAGGTTGAGGATGGAAGCTCAGCTGTCACAGGGAATATATGTAGGACAGTATTGGTTAGTCCGGCTTCGCACCAACTCATTCTTTCTTACTAATATTGGTTGAAGGTAGAGGTTCAGCACCCTCCCACCCCAATACACACACACCAGGGGATGAGGTAAGAGCAGGCTTCTGATTAATTCCACCTCACACTGCCTTATTTAATCTCATTGATGCTAGATCAGGGAATGGCTATATGGCTCCAATGACATCTGGAGAGGGTGAAGTGTAGTGGTGATTAATCCCTCTTCATACTGCTTTGGATATACAAGAAACAGAAAACTCAGAACTCATTATCATGTCGTTTCTCAAGTCTCAAGGTTCCTATTGTTTTTGTGTTATGTCTAGGTAACTTTTGCTCCAAAAAGGAAGACCTAGGAGGAATGGGATTGCTCTGTCTTAGATTTTTATTGAAAGAAAGGAAGATGTTGAAAGGACATGTTGGAAAAAGTTTGAGTCTCTATTTTTTACATGAATCAATAACTGGATCAAGGGAAAGCTTCACTCTTTATAACTTAAATGTTATGATTTAAGCAGTAATTTGTGTGTGGTTCAGGAAATCTTATGGTAGGTGGGCAAGTCTTCCATGGCCTGAGAATTTTCTGAAAGACAATTTTTGCTTTTCTGAATATCCCTTTTTTTTTTTTAAAGATTTTATTTATTTATTTGACAGAAAGAGATCACAAGTAGGCAGAGAGGCAGGCAGAGAGAGAGAGAGGAGGAAGCAGGCTCCCTGCTGAGTGAGAGCCCGATGCGGGACTCGATCCCAGGACCCTGAGATCATGACCTGAGCCAAAGGCCGAGGCTTTAACCCAATGAGCTACCCAGGTGCCCCTGAATATCCCTTTTGATCCTGTTTTACATCTTCTCTTTGAATGAAGGCCCACTCTATCATCTTTATGATATTGCAGAGAGTCAAAGTCCTTACTAGCTCGAGAACTTATTAGGGGAAGTGATATCTTATCAAGATAAAGACAAATTAGCTCTTATTATGTGGATGTGTCATTATGAAACCATAACTAACTTCCTACTTAATAAATAGGTCAAAAATGCTTGTACCACACATCCTTGTGATACTGGATTTGATAACGAGCCTTTAGTGTAGCTACTGCTGCTGAACAATGTCCTAGAAACCAAAGAAGGCAGACTCTTTTAATTGCAATGATTTGCTTGTTGACAAAATTCTACACAGATATTTAGTCCCCTCTAAAAGAATGTATGATCATACCCTGACCTTCGCAGATATTATGCTGGTTGGATATGAGGTTAGTTAACACTTAAACTAAAATAAAACTCAATTTAACAAATGGTATATTTAGTTAGTACTTTTTAAATACTAGGTTCCTATAACAAATATTCAGATTTTTAAAAAATTTTTTAAAATTTCTTTTCAGCGTAACAGTATTCATTGTTTTTGCACCACACCCAGTGCACCATGCAATACATGCCCTCCCTAAAACCCACCACCAGGCTCCCCTAAGCTCCCACCCCCTGCCCCTTCAAAACCCTTCAGGTTGTTTTTCAGAGTCCATAGTCTCTCATGGTTCACCTCCCCTTCCAATTTCCCTCAAATCCCTTCTCCTCTCCATCTCCCCATGTATTTGTTATGCTCCACAAATAAGTGAAACCATATGATAATGGACTCTCTCTGCATGACTTATTTCAATCAGAGTAATCTCTTCCAGTCCCGTCTATGTTGCTACAAAAGTTGGGTATTCATCCTTTCTGATGGAGGCATAATACTCCATAGTGTATATGGACTACATCTTCCTTATCCATTTGTCCATTGAAGGACATCTTAGTTCTTTCCACAGTTTGGCGACCGTGGCCATTGCTGCTATAAATATTGGGGTACAGATAGCCCTTCTTTTCACCACATCTGTATCTTTGGGGTAAATACCCAGTAGTGCAATTGCAGGGTCATAGGGAAGCTCTATTTTTAACTTCTTGAGGCATCTCCACACTACTCTCCAGAGTGGCTGCACCAACTTGCATTCCCACCGACAGTGTAAGAGGGTTCCCCTTTCTACACATCCTCTCCAACACATGTTGTTTCCTGTCTTGCTAATTTTGGCCATTCTAACTGGTGTGAGGTGGTATCTCAATGTGGTTTTAATTTGAATCTCCCTGATGGCTAGCGATGATGAACATTTTTTCATGTGTCTGATAGCCACTTGTATGTCTTTGCTGGAGAAGTGTCTGTTCACATCTTCTGCCCATTTTTTGATATGATTATCTGTTTTGTGTGTGTTGAGTTTGAGAAGTTCTTTATAGATCCTGGATATCAACCTTTTGTCTGTACTGTCATTTGCAAATATCTTCTCCCATTCTGTGGGTTGCCTCTTTGTTTTGTTGACTGTTTCCTTTGCTGTGCAGAAGCTTTTGATCTTGATGAAGTCCCAAAAG
>PISX010005530.1:0-41402 GCA_004024625.1 Mellivora capensis | reverse complement strand
CTGCCTTTGGAGACATATCTTAAAAGAAGTTGCTGTGGCTGATATCGAAGAGGTTACTGCCTATGTTCTCCTCTAGGATTCTGATGGATTCCTGTCTCACGTTGAGGTCTTTTATCCATTTCGAGTTTATCTTTGTGTACGGTGTAAGAGAATGGTTGAGTTTCATTCTTCTACATATAGCTGTCCAATTTTCCCAGCACCATTTATTGAAGAGTCTGTCTTTTTTCCATTGTATATTTTTTCCTGCCTTGTCGAAGATTATTTGACCATAGAGTTGAGGGTCCAGTTCTGGGCTCTCTACTCCGTTCCACTGGTCTATGTGTCTGTTTTTATGCCAGTACCATGCTGTCTCGGTGGTCACAGCTTTGTAGTAAAGCTTGAAATCAGATAACGTGATGCCGCCAGTTTTATTTTTGTTTCTCAACATTTCCTTAGCAATTCGGGGTTTCTTCTGATTGCATACAAATTTTAGGATTATTTGCTCCAGCTCTTTGAAAAATACCGGTGGAATTTTTATCAGAACGGCATTAAAAGTATAGATTGCTCTAGGCAATATGGACTTTTTTTTGTTTGTTTATTTAACAGAGAGCTAGAGAGACAGCACAAGTAAGCAGAGCAACAGGGAGAGGGGGAGAGAGAGAAGCAGGCTCTTTGCTGAGCAGGGAGCCCGATGCAGGGCTCGATCCCAGGACCCTGGAATCATGACCTGAGTCGAAGGCAGCCGCTTAACCAACTGAGCCACCCGGGCGCCCCCAGTATAGACATTATAACAATGTTTATTCTTCCAATCCAAGAGCATGGAATGGTCTTCCATCTTTTTGTGTCTTCTTCAATTTCTTTCATGAGTGTTCTGTAGTTTCTCAAGTACAGATCCTTTACCTCTTTGGTTAGGTTCATTCCCAGGTATCTTATGGTTCTAGGTGCTATAGTAAATGGAATAGATTCTCTAATTTCCCTTTCTGCATTTTCATTGTTAGTGTATAAGAAAGCCACTGATTTCTGTACATTGGCTTTGTATCCTGCAATGTTTGTGAATTGCTGTATGAGTTCTAGTAGTTTGGGGGTGGAGACATTTGGGAGCCATATAAAGTATTATGTCATCTGTGAAGAGAGAGAGTTTGACTTCTCCATTGCCAATTTGGATACCTTTTATTTCTCTTTGTTGTCTGATTGCTGTTGCTAGGACTCTAATACTATGTTGAACAAGAGTGGTGAGAGTGGGCATCCTTGTCATGTTCCTGATCTCAACCTTGTCGTGTTCCTGATCTCAACTGGAAGGCTGTGAGCTTTTTCCCATTGAGGATGATGTTTGCTGTGGGTCTTTCATAGATAGATTTTATGACGTTCAGGAATGTTCCCTCTATCCCTATACTTTGAAGCGTTTTATTCAGGAACGGATGCTGGATTTTGTCGAATGCTTTTTCTGCATCAATGGAGAGGACCATGTGGTTCTTCTCTCTTCTCTTATTGATTTGTTCTATCACATTGATTGATTTGCGAATGTTGAGCCATCCTTGTAACCCAGGGATGAATGGTGGATAATCTTTTTAATGTGCTGTTGGATCCTGTTTGCTAGGATCTTGTTGAGAATCTTAGCGTCCATATTCATCAGTGATAATGGTCTGAAATTCTCCTTTTTGGTGTGGTCTTTGCCTGGTTTGGGGATCAGGTTAATGCTGGCTTCATAAAAAGAGTCTGGAAGTTTTCCTTCTGCTTCAATTTTTTGAAACAGCTTCAGGAGAATAGGTGTTATTTCTTCTTTGAAAGTTTGCTAGAATTCCCCAGGGAATCCATCAGGTCCTGGGCTCTTGTTTTTTGGGAGGTTTTTGATCACTGCTTCAATCTTGTTACTAGATATCAGTCTATTCAGGTTGTCAATTCCTTCCTGGTTCAATTTTGGGAGTTTATATTTTCCAGGAATGCATCCATTTCTTCTAGGTTGCTTAACTTATTGGCATATGACTGTTGATAATGACTTCTGATGATTGTTTCTACTTCCTTGATGTTAGTTGTGATCTCTCCCTTTTCATTCATAATTTTATTAATTTGAGCTTTCTCTCTTTTCTTTTGGATTAGTGTGGCCAATGGTTTACCGATCTTATTGATTCTTTCAATAAACCAGCTTCTAGTTTCATTGATACGTTCTACTGTATCTCTAGTTTCTACCTCATTGATCTCTGCTCTAATCTTGATTATTTCCCTTCCTTCTTATGTGTGGAGTTGGTTTGATTTGTTGTTGATTCTCCAGTTCTTTAAGGTGTAGAGACAGCTGGTATATTCTGGATTTTTCAATTTTTTTGAGGGAGGCTTGGATGGCTATGTATTTCCCCCTTAGGACCGCCTTTGCTGTATCCCATAGGTTTTGGATAGAAGTGTCTTCATTCTCATTGGTTTCCATGACTTGTTTAAGTTCTTCTTTGATCCCCTCGTTGATCCAAGCATTCTTAAGCAAGGTGGTCTTTAACTTCCAGTTGTTTGAGTTCCTTCCGATCTTTTCCTGTGGTTGAGCTCCAGTTTCAAAGCATTGTGATCTGAGAATATGCAGGGAATAATCTCAGTCTTTTGGTATCGTTTGAGTGCTGATTTGTGACCCAGTATGTGGTCTATTCTGGAGAAAGTTCCATGTGCACTTGAGAACAATGAGTATTCAGTTGTTTTAGGGTGGAATGTTCTGTATATCTATGAGGTCCATCTGGTCCAATATGTCATTCAATGCTCTTGTTTCTTTATTGATTTTCTGCTTGGATGATCTGTCTATTACTGAGAGAGGCGTGTTAAGATCCCCTACTATCAAGGTTTTCATATCAATATGACTCTTTATCTTGATTAATAGTTTTCTTATGTAATTGGCTGCTCCCATATTGGGGGCATAGATATTTAGAATTGTTAGATCATCTTGGTGGATAGTCCCTTTAAGAATGAGGTAGTGTCCTTCTGTATCTCTGACTATAGTCTTTAGTTTAAAATCTAATTTATCTGATATGAGAATCGCTATCTCGGCCTTCTTTTGAGGCCCATTGGCATGAAAGATGCTTCTTCATCCCTTCACTTTCAGTCTGGGTGTATCCTTAGGTTCAAAATGGGTCTCTTGTAGACAACATATGGATGGGTCCTGTCGTTTTATCCAATCTGCAACCCTGTGTCATTTTATGGGCGCATTTAGGCCATTCACGTTGAGAGTGATTATTGAGAGATATGTTTTTATTGACATCGTGTTACCTTTGAAGACTTTCTTTCTGTAGATTGTCCCTATATTTCAGTTCAGTGATATTCTTAGGATTTTTCCTCTTTTATAGAACCCCATTTAATATTTCCTGCAGTGTCAGCTTGGTGGTCGCATACTCTTTTAAGCCTTGCCAGTCTTGGAAACTCTTTATCTCTCCATCCATTTTGAATGTCAGTCTTGCTGGATAAAGTATTCTTGGCTACATGTTTTTCTCATTTAGTGCCCTGAATATATCTTGCCAGTCCTTTCTGGCTTGCCAGGTTGCTGTGGACAGGTCTGATGTTATTCTGATGGGCTTTCCTCTGTACGTAAGGAGCTTCTTTGTTCTAGCTGCCTTCAAGAGAGTTTCTCTAGAATTATAATTCCTCATTCTTACTATCAGGTGTCTCGATGACTTTCGAGAATCTAAAATCTTGGGGGGGGGGGTACCGTTCTGCCTCTAGTACATGAACGCTGGTTCCATTTGCGAGATTGGGAAAATTTTCATGGATAACTTGTTCCACTATATCTTCTAGACGTCTTTCTTTCTCCTCCCCTTCAGGGATTCCAATAATTCTGACATTGGAATGTTTCATGGCATCATTTATTTCCCTAATTCTGTTTTCGTGGCTTCTAAGTTGTTTGTTCCAGGCTTCCTCCTGATCCTTTCTCTCTGTTTGTCCTCCAGATCACTAATTCTATCTTCTGTCTCAGTTACCCTAGCTTTTAGCGAATTTAGATTAGATTGGAACTCATTGAGAGCATCGTGAACATCATCCCTGGCAGCTTTCAGTTCTGCCTTAACATTGTGAACATCATCCCTGGTGGCTTTCAGTTCTGCCCTAATCAATTCCATTTGGTCATCCATGGCTTTCTCCAACCTAGCTACTGCCTGGATAATTGTTAGCCTGAATTCCCTTTCCGACATATTGTCTATGTCGGTAGCCATTGGGTCTGTTGCAGAAGGCCCATCCTCTGAATTTTTCTTCTTTTGGGCATTCCTCCTCCTAGTCATTTTGGTGAGAGATGGCTGAATGGATGTAGCTGGATGTATCGACCATGGTGCAGTCAAGGTGCACCCTGGAATGCTTCTGAGCAATCAAGAGTCCCCACCTGCCCACTGGCATCTTCTGCCCCCGTAGAGATCCAGATGTGTATAATTCTGATCTCAGGCTGATTTCATGGGTGATCGGAGTTCTTTGGTAGGTAATCAGCTCACTTTAGGGTACAGGTTGAAAAGGCGCATCCTCCTCCTTCCCCGCCATTTTGTCTCCCCCCACCAATATTTCATATTTTTATGGTTCTTCTTATAGCCTCTGAACCACAAGTTGCTATAGTCATCAACTCTGGCTTCTTTTCTCCTTAGCCTCCACAGCTTCCAATATTTTCCCATGAAAGAAATTGCCACACTGCTTTTAGGGTTTGTTATGAAGTAAAATAAAGAATATAAAGCTGAAGAAAAAAGAAGATATGTGGGAGTATTTCCATTGTACATTGCAAGGAGAGAGAGAGTATATGATGTGTGTATGTCTGTGTGTGTACATAAGGTGCATTGGTTTTGCACCATGTAACAATTCTTCCTTTATTGGAAAATATGTTTTATAAGTAAACTGCCACTAGTGTTTCTAGAGCATAGTACTGAAAGGCCTGAGCTGTCCCACTGTTTTCAAGATAATTCATGTATGATATAATAATAAAAGGAAATGAGAGTGTGATATTTTCTGTAAAACTTTTATGTCTTTGTTATAAAAAAAGTTGTTATCTGTGAGTTAATTTTCCACCTCTTGATGCAATTAGTACTAATGTATTATGGATGTAGCCTTCATAGGGTCTCTCAAATTTATTTTCTATTTCTATTTATCATGTCTGCACAGGTCTATGCTATTAAATTATTAGAATACATTTATTAATTTACATTTCAAGTTCTTGTCTAATGAACAAACGTATATATTACTGTCCAGTTGAGATTCCTGAATACAACTTTCCTTTCTTCCTTCCTATATATTCTTTTATATAGTCATACTTGAATTCAGTACATCTTGGTTACATGCTTACTATATGTCATGCACAGCAGGAGACACTGATCAAGTAGGAAGACTGAGGTAAGTAGATTAAGTAGACATTAAAGGAAGGGTGCAATAAAACGTAGTCATAATTTTATCATTGGTATGTGCTAAGTAATTTACAGAAATTATTTCCTTTAATCCTTAAAATAAGCCTTGAGATAGATCTGATTGTTATTTGCATTGGATAGATGCAGAAATTAGATGCAGAGCAATCAGATAACTTGTCCAAGATCATGCAGCTATTAAATGTAAAGCTCACTTCTTTTAGGGGAATTTAAACTGAAATACTCTGGCCTGAAAAGGTACTCTCTTAGCTGCCATAGAATACTCCCAGCTGACAATAATGATAATAACAATTAATTTTTTAAATTAATTTGACAGAGATCACAAGTAGGCAGAGAGGCAGGCAGAGAGAGAGGGGGAAGCAGGGCTCCCCACTGAGCAGAGAGCCAGATGTGGGACTCGATCCCAGGACCCTGAGATCATGACCTGAGCTGAAGGCAGAAGCTCAACCTGCTGAGCCACACAGGTGCCCCAATAACAATTAATTTTTATTGAGAACTGACAATATTCTAGGTACTGTGCTAAATGTCTTACAGGTAATATATCATTTAATTCTTAAAGCATCTTTGGGAGAGAAATATCTATAATACCATACTTTTTGTGAGCACAGAGGAGGTAGTAGTTATAGGTACTTGGAATTATTGAGGAAGACATCACATAAGAAGTTAGACCTTATTAAACACTTAGTGGAGATACATTAGAGACAGTAAAGCAAGTGGGTAAAAAGTCCAGATTTCTCTTTTGGGATGGAACTCTAGCAGTTGTGTAGTGGCTGAAATAAACAGTAATACTGGAGACATAGACCAGTTAGGATCCCTTTAAAATAGTCAAGTGAGGGGAGCCTGGGTGGCTCAGTGGGTTAAGCCTCTGCCTTCAGCTCAGGTCATGATCTCGGGGTCCTGGGATTGAGCCCCGCATCGGGCTCTCTGCTCAGCAGGGAACCTCCTTCCAACTCTCTTTCTCTGACTGCCTCTGCCTACTTGTGATCTCTCTCTGTCAAATAAATAAATAAGATCTTTAAAATAGTCAAGTGAGAAGTGATAAAACAAGATCCTTACCTTATCAAAAGCAGTGATGCTAGGCATAGAAATAAGGGATGGTTATGAATGATATTTAGGAGATACAATTGACAAGATCTGATGATGACTTCAGTATGGGTCTTGTAGGAGATGAGATAGGCTTCTCATTTGGATGAAAGAATGGAACATAAGGAATGGCGTGCATTTTTCTCTTTTTTTAAAGAATTTTTAAAAGATTTTATTTATTTATTGTCAGAGAGAGAGAGAAGGAGCACACAAGCAGGCAGAGCAGCAGGCAGAGGCAGAGAGAGAAGCAGGCTCCCCGCTGAGCAAGGAGCCCGATGTGGGACTAGATCCCAGGACCCTGGGATCATGACCCGAGCCGAAGGCAGTGGCTTAACCAACTGAGCCACTCAGGCATCCCTGCATTTTTCTCTTTTTAAGACCAATTCTTTGGCCTCGAATTTCTCCCTCTTTATCTAAGTCTTAACCATACTCTTTACAACTCTCCTCAAATATCATCTTCTCTGTGCAGCTTCCCTACCAGATGATTTTTTTCTTCTTTTTAGATCTATTAGAATGGTGAAAACATAAAAGTACCTCTTCCAATATTCATCTCTGAGTCTTTACCAGTTAACTCAAAATCTAATCTCTGTAATTAGATACATTCAAAATTATATTAAGAGTCAAAATCTTTTCTGAAGAATGAGCAAGCAAAACTCTTCACTGAGATAGTGTGTAAAGCTTCTGTGAAGCAAATGCTAAAAACCTAGTTAAAAAGAGCATATGAGGGGAGCCTGAGTGGCTTGGTCAGTTGAGCCTCCTGCTCTTGATTTTGGCTCAGGTGATGATCTCAGGTCCTGGGATTGAGCCCTGAATCAGGTCACACACTCAGCAAGGAGTCTTCTGGAGATTCTCTGTCTCTCTCTCTGCCCTTTCCCCTGCCCACTCTAAAATAAATAAAACATGAAAAGAGAGAGAGAGAGAACACATGAAAGATAATATGCAGACCATTTGTGAAAAAAGAGGGCACCAGAAAGGGTAACTGGATTTGGAGGCTTCAGTTCTGAAGGTTGCCAAAAGGAAAGAGGTAAGGGAATGGGTAAAATAGGAGAAGAGGATTAAGTGATACAAATTTCCAGTTATAAGTAAGTCACAGGATTGAAAAGTAAAGCATAGGAACATAGTTAATAGTCTTAAAATATTGCAGTATTTGTATGATGACAGATGATAACTAAGCTTTATCATGGTGCGCATTTTGAAATGTATATGTATTTCAGATCACTATTGTTGTACATCTGGAACTAATATATTCTATGTCAACTTTATTTAAATAAAAAAAAAAACGTTGAGGGAGATTCATTGTACTAGCTCTCCACATAGCACTGTTGCAGAAAAAATATTCTCCACTGTGTGGTTTTATCTTTCATTGGATATTAAAATCCATTCAGCAGATCAGTTTTGAGCATATATCAAATGTTAGGTTCTAATACACACTGATTCTGGCTTTTGAGGTGATAAAAATTTTTAGTGAGTCTCAAGACCCTAGTTAATTATCCCATGACTTCCTTTCTCATTGCTTTGATTTTTGTAGAATTTAAGAAGCAAATAAGAGAGGAAGGAGAATGTAAGTGTGAGTTGAGCTAATTTCTTGGAATAGTTGGTGGCTGGGGCTATGCCAGGGCAGTGAGGAAGTGAGGCAGGTATGTGTATACTTTCATCCTTTGCCTTTAGTGTTCTTTATATATATTTTCCTAGAGGATGTGGCCTGAAGAAGTGGAATATACTGCTGAGAATCTGTAATAAGCTAATATGCTTTCCTCTTTTCTCAACATCTGTAAGAAATGAAACTGAATGCTGGGGGACTTAGATGGTGCTGAAGGTGCTGCCATTGGTGCAGTTGGAGGAGTATGGTAGCTCTTTCTGCCTTTCTAGGTCTTCTCATGAAATCCTTGGGAACTCGCCCTACAGTCTTGTGCCTGCTACTGGTGTTTGGGCCATAAGAAGGAAATTACAGACCACAGGTAGAAGAGGGCTTGATGCCTTGTGTATAGATGAAGTGGTGAGAAAAAAAAAAAGAGTGGATATGTGTAGGGACCATTTAAGAAAAAAGAACTGACTACAAAGAGCTGAGTTAAATTTGAATGTTCTACATAGGGCAGAAGAGTGGTGGTGGTTTGTGTCCCAAGACAAAATATTTTATTTGAAAATAAGTTATTTTATTTTATCTTTTTAAAATTTTATTTTATTTTTTCAGTGTTCCAAGATTCATTGTTTATGCACCACACCCAGTGCTCCATACAATATGTGCCCTCCTTAATACCCACCACCAGCCTCACCCATTCCCCCCCTTCCAAAACCCTCAGTTTGTTTCTCTGAGTCCACAAGCTCTCATGGTTCATCTCCCCCTCTGTCTTCCCCCATTTCACTTTTCCTTTCCTTCTCCTAATGTCCTCCATGTTATTCCTTATGTTCCACAAGTAAGTGAAACCATATGATAATTGACTTTCTCTGCTTGACTTATTTCATTCAGCATAATCTCCTCCATTCCCATCCATGTTGATACAAAAGTTGGGTATTCATCCTTTCTGATAGAGGCATAATACTCCATTGTATATATGGACCATATCTTCTTTATCCATTCGTCTGTTGAAGGGCATCTTGGCTCTTTCCACAGTTTGGCGATTGTGGCCATTGCTGCTATGAACATTGGGGTACACATAGCCCTTTTTTTCAGTACATCTGTATCTTTGGGGTAAATACCCCAAAGTGCAATTGCAGGATCATAGGGTATCTTTATTTTTAATTTTTTGAGGAATCTCCACAGTGTTTTCCAAAGTGGCTGCACCAACTTGCATTCCACCAACAGTGTAAGAGAGTTCCCCTTTCTCCACATCCTCTCCAACACTTGTTGTTTCTTGTCTTGTTAACTTTGGCCATTCTAACTGGTGTAAGGTAGTATCTCAATGTGGTTTTGATTTGAATCTCCCTAATGGCTAATGATGATGAACATTTTTTCATGTGTCTGTTAGCCATTTGCAGACACTTCTCCAAAGAAGGCATACAAGTGAAAACAAATTTAACTCTAAGATCCATTTGAGATTAATGTTAAAATGGTCCTTTTATATTAAATTTATATTTTTAAATAGGATAAGACTTCTCAGTACCAGCTACATTATTTAAAAAGAATGTGAATTTACAGTAAGTTTTAGGCTTAATGTAACTGATAAAAGAAGCATACAAAGGGCACACACACACACACACACACACACACACATATATATAGATATATATAAGTGAATATTTCTGTTTTGTTAAGTCAACTGCTGGGAAGTAAGGAACTTAGCAGGATTGTAGAGAAATAGTAGTGCTAATAAGTGAGAAATCTACCTTAAATGGTGGTTTGTAAACTTAGATATTAAAATAATAAGAACATAGTTAAGTCTTGAATATATCTGTAAGTTTAATGGTTGGGAATTGTATTTTACTTTAGGATGGAGGTGATATATGAATCGACTAAGTTGGGTTTTTCTGAACTGTTAAGGCTAAGTTTCTGCAATATTTCAATAAAACTGGAAATCAAAGGGAAAGTTATTATCTCGGAGGTTATTTCTAAACTTAATTATGACACTCACAGGAGTACCCACTTGCCTTTTAATGACCCCAATAGTATTGTTGGTCTATTGAGAAAGACAGAGGCCTTGAATCAGATAAACTCAAGTTTTTCAATCTATTAGCTACATGACTTTTTGAACCCTCTCTGATCCTCTGATTACTCATCTGTAAAATTAGAGATAATAATTCCAACAATATGGAATTATTCAGAAGGCTATAGAAGAATGTATAGGATTTTCCAAAAAAACACATTTTTATATTACATGTGGTAGAATACATAATTTTTACAAAAAAAAAAGCAAAGAATGACATGATAATATATATAGAAGACCCAAAATGCTACCAAAAAAAACTGCTAGAACTGAAGAAAAAAAAGAAGAATTGATGTCTATCAATGAGATTGCGTCTTTCCAGGGTTGCTATTTAGATAAGTCTCTGGGTCCTTTGTTGGATATTTCAGGGGAAATGTTTGAGGAAAAATGGTATTGTGTCAATCATTAAGACAAGCATGATTGTCTTGGATAAGCTTTCAATTATTTTGTGATACAATTGACCAGTAGGCTTAATCAAATAAAATTTATACATATTCTATCTGTAGACCAGGGAAGATATTCTCTCTTTAAAAAAAAAATTTACTTATTTATTTGAGAGAGAGAATGAGCATGAGCACAAGCAAGGGGAAAGGCAGAAGAAGAAGCAGACTCCCAGCTGAGCAGGGAACCCAACACAGGGCTCTAGTTCTAGGATCCTGGGATCACGGCCCGAGTGGAAGGCAGATGCCTGGTCGACTGAGCCACCCATGCTCCCCAGGAAGATGTTTTCTTTAAGAGGCACACTCTGAGAAAATTTGTGGAAGAGCTCCATTTGAACTTTGCTTTCTCAGACCTGCTGTTGGCCAGAACATGCTGTTCTGTTTTTCTAGAATGCTCTTACCTTTTCTTTATCTGACAAACTCCTGACAATCCATCAAAACCAAGTTCAAATATTATCTCCTTTGAGAAGTGTTTTCAGTTCTCCTAGGCACTCCTTTCTTTGTGTTTTATCCTGCTGAATTTATTTCCTAGCCGTAATACAACCTTCAGCACATCACCTTTAACCTGCTAACTTATCTCTCTCTTTCTCTAGACTGTGTGCTTCTTGAGGCTAATTGTCTTGGGGATACTGTCTAAAATAGTGTCTAATACTATAGTAAATTCCCCAGAAAAGATGGTTGACTCGATTAATTAATTACACATTTATCAAAATTAAGTTATATAAGGGAAATTTTATTGCTGAAAAAAAAAAACAGGAAATGTTGAAAATGTAAGAATTTGTGGCAGAGTGGTCAACATTTAGTTTTTTAAAGACATGTTTAGTTTTGTAAAGACATGTTTATTTATTTTAGAGAGAAGAGAGAATGTGCAAGCAGGAGGAGGGGCCAAGGGGGAGAGAGAGAGAGAGAGAGAGAGAGAATCCTCAAGCAGACGCCCTCCTGAGTGTTGAGCCTGAGGTGGGGCTCTGTCCCAGGACCCTGAGATCATGACCTGAGCTGAAATCAAGGGTCAGATGCTTACCCTACTGAGTCACCCATGTGCCACAGAGTGGTCAACATTTTTACATCATTTCATTTTATACTTACACTTATTTGCTTTCCTTTGTTTTTTCTTTTTTAAGCATAGTTGACACATACCATTACAATAGTTTCAGGTGTACAACATAGTTATTAGGCAAGTTTATATATTATGCTATGTTCACCACAAATGTAAATGCCATTTGTCACCACACAACACTATATAATGTCATTGACTATATTCCTTACAATGTGCCTTTTATTCCCATGATTTATTTATTCCATAACCAGAAGCCTGTATCTCCCACTGCCCTTCAGCCATTTTGCTTATTCCTCCACCCCTGTCATCTCTGGCAACCATCAGTTTCTTCTCTGTGTTTATAAGTCTCATTCTGCTTTTTTGTTTATTCATTTGTTTTTTTTTTAGATTCCACATATGAGCAAAATAATATGGTATTTTTTTCAGTATGACTTATTTTGCTTAGCAAAATACTCTCTAGGTCCATCAGTGTTATTGCAAATGGCACAACCTCATCTTTTTTATAGTTCATGATATTCCATTATGTATATAATATGTACATATTATATGTACATATTATATACATAATATACATATTATATACATATATACATATAATATGTACATATTATATACATAATGGAATATTATCCTCCTTATTCACTCATCTATTGATGGACAATTTGGTTGCTTCTATTAGCTATTAGTGTTTTTGCATTCTTTGGGTAAATACCCACCAGTAGGATTATTGGATCATATGGTATATATATATATATACCGTATGATATGGTTCCTCAAAACTCAAAATAAATATTTTTATTTTTTATATTTTATATATTTTTTATTATTTTTTATTTTTATTTTATTTTTATGTGATATAAATATTTTTTATTATTTATTTATTTATTTTATTTTTTAAGTTTTTGAGGAACCTGTACAGTGGCTGTACCAATTTACACTCCCACCAATAGTGTACAGGGGCTCCTTTTTATTCACATCCTCACCAACACTTGTTATTTCTTTTTACTTTTTTTGATTTTAGCCATTTGGACAGGTATAAGGTGGTATGTCATTGTGGTTGTGATTTGCATTTCCTCGATGATTAATGATGTCAAATGTCTTTTCATGTGTTTGTTGGCCATCTGTATATCTTCTTTGGGAAAATGTCTATTCAGGTCCTCTGCCTATTTTAATCAGATTATTTAATTCTTTGGTACTGATTTGTATAAATTCTTTATGTATTTTGGATATTAACCCCTTATTAGAGATATCAATTGAAAATATCTTCTCTCATTTAGTAGGTTGCCTTTTTGTTTTGTTGATGGTTTCCTTTGATGTATAAAAGTTTTTTATTTTGATATAGTCCCAATAATATATTTTTGGTTTTTTTTCCCTTGTCTTAGGAGACATACCTAGAATAATGTTGCTACAACAGAGCAATGCCAGAGAAATTACTACTTGTGCTCCCTTCTAGAATTTTTGTTCTTTCAGGTCTCACATTTAGGTCTTTAATCCATTTTGAATTTATTTTTGTGTATGATATAAGAAAGTTGTCCAGTATCATTTTTTTGCACATAGCTGTCCAGTTTTCCAACACCATTTTGAGACTATCTTTTCCCCATTGTATATTTCTGCCTACTACGTCATAGATTAATTGACCATATAAGTGTGGGTTTATTTGTGGGCTTACTTTTCTGTTCTATTGATCTCTGATCTATTTTTGCTAGTACCCTACAGTTTTGATTACTACAGCTTTGTAGTAAATCTTAAATCTGGAATTGTGATATTTCCAGCTTTGTTTTTCTGTCTCAAGATTTTTTTTTTTGGTTATTTGGGTTTTTTTTTTTTTTTTTTGGTGAATCCATACACATTTAGTACTATTTATTATAGTTCTGTGGAAAATGTTATTGGTATTTTGATAGGGAATGAATTAAATCTGTGGATTGCTTTGGGTAGTGTGGACATTTTAACAATAATAATTCTTCCAATCCATGAGGTTGGAAAATCTTTCCATTGATTTGTGTCACCCTCAATTTCCTTCCTCAGTCTATTACAGTTTTCACAGTATAGATCTTTGACCCCTTTACGTTTATTCCAAGGTATTATATTCTTTTTGGTATAATTGCAAGTGGAGTTATTGGAGTTATTTTAATTAATTTCTCTTGCTACTATTTCATTATTAGTGTATAAAAACACTACTGATTTTCAGGTATTCATTTTATGTTTTGCAACTTTATTGATTTGTTGCTTCTAGTTTTTTGGTGTAGCCTTTAGGGTTTTTCTATGTACAGTATCATTTCATCTACAAATAGTGACCGTTTAACTTCTTTCCCAATATGGATGTCTCATGTTTCTTTTTCTTGTCTGGTTCTTGTGACTAGGACTACCACTACCATGTTGAATAAATGTGGCGATGGTGGACATCCTTGTCTTGTTCCTGATGTAGAGGAAAATTTCTCAGGTTTTCCCTATTAAGGATGATGTTAGCTGTAGGTTTATCATATATGGCCTTTATTATGTTGAGATTTGTTCTCTCTAAACCTACTTTGTTGAGGGTATTTATCATGAATGGATATTGCCCTTTCTCAAATGCTTTTCCTTCACCTATTGGGATTATCATGTGATTTTTATTCTTTGTTTTATTGATGTGGTATATCACATTGGTTGATTTGTGAATATTGAACCACCCTTGCCTCCCAGGTATATGTCCCAGTTGATTATAATGAATTCTTCTCTTATTGTATTGTTGAATGCAGTTTTCTAATTTTTTTGAGGAGAGGCAGGCAGAGAGAGAGAGGCGGAAGCAGGCTCCCCACCAAGCAGAGACCCCAATGCAGAACTTGATCCCAGGATGCTGGGATCATGACCCGAGGCAAAGGCAGAGGTTTAACCCCCTGAGCCACCCAGGCACCCCTTATTTTATTTTTTTTCAAAGATTTTATTTAATTATTTGTCAGAGAGAGAGCACAAGCAGGGGGAGTGGCAGGCAGAAGGAGAAGCAGGCTCCCTGCTGGGCAGGGAGGCTGATGCAGGGCTCAGTCCTAGAACCCTGGGATCACGACCCCGGCCAAAGGCAGACACTTAACCGACTAAACCACCCAGGTGCCCCTTTACTCCTATTTTAAATAAATGGAACTGAAATCACATTAATATACAATTATAATTATATAGTTATTGCATTTTGCTGATGATAGTAGTGATAGGTGATGAATCATAAAGATTCAAGAATACTCTTCTTGGACGTTTGATGATGCGTGATTATGTGTAGAAAAAAGGAGTTGTTTAGATATTTCAAGGAATGTGATAATGGATCAAAATAGTTACAGAAGAAAGTTTAAAAAAAAGACCTGAAATTGAATGAAGAGTATAACAGAGATAGCAGTATGATTATTTTAGGATACAAAAGGCATGGGTATGTTTATACACTGAAGGAGAAAAGCAAGAAGAGAGAGATGAGGGAGGAGAAAATGGGCTAATGGGAAGTAACATTTAGAAAGGTCCAGGAGAGAATGGGAGTGGATTGGAGCACTGATAAAATAATTTATATATAAGAGGAGACACTATAATTCAGTTTTAGAAGAAAGCTTTAGAAGAAAGAAGAGGTGGCTGGAGCACAAATAGTTATATATGAGGGCAGTGGCAGGAAATTGAGCCTAAAGACATGCATCTTAACAATGTAGAAAATCAATGTGATAATCTTTGGAATGTCATGTTGATTAGAGTACAGACTGTGTTATGATAGATGGCAGGAAATTTAACAGAACTCTGAGACAAAATGGTATTCTTAGGAAAATGTGAACTGCTTTTGATCTTCTTTATTGATAGAGATTGAAAACAAATGCATTTATGAGTGTAATAGCACCATGCAAGTGCCAGAGACTATAATCATCTATCTCAGTAAAGATACTCAGTTGGGAAAATAGGTATGATTAAATGGGGAGACCACTTGGTTAAGTTTTTTGGTAGGTCATCCTTATCTTTTCTCATGTCAATAAATTCTACTCTTCAGCTTTATATTTGGCTCCTCAGAGACTTTAATAACTTCAAAATTCATTTCCATACATATTCCCTCCATCCCTGAAAATACATATTAGCTAACTCTTCAGTTTTTTTGGCATAAAGCTATTACTCCCTGAGCACATGGGCTGTGTTACTCATGGACTCCGGTTAACTGCCCTGAGTCAATGAAGGGGTAGGGATCGATCTTGAGGAAAATAAACATTTTGTGACATATGTACTTTAGGTGAAGTTTTTGTGTGGTGTCTAAACAGGCAGAGGCTGTTTTTCTCTAGCAAGGGGTAAAGCACTGCTCTGCATGCCTAAAGGATTTAGGGGAGTTGGGGATTTAATATTCTAAAGCTGATCCACCCAAATATTCTACACCAGGGTTTTCTCCTATTAGGGTTTTTGACATGAAGTCCTGTCAAGATTGTGTATTCTCCAGTGATGTTCAGTGATGCTGTTTTTATAATGAGATTTAAGTATGATCTTAAGCACAGTTTGCCCCAACGCAATAGGAGATGAGCATCTCTTTAAAAACTGTCGCGTAGACATTCTGATTTCTATAGCATGCTTTAATTTCACTTAATTTCAATGGCTCAATCTATCATTTTCTATATGAAAGTGTTTTCAGTGCTTAGGAGAATATAATTCACGCCACTCTTAAAATTATCATTACTCCCATATTTTCAAGTGCCAAGTCTAATAAGTATTCTCAATGCTTTAACTACCACCACTTCATTAGAATGAAGCATAGAAGAAAGCCTTAGTAATTGTCATTCTCCTGTGTGCCAGGGTTATTAGTGCCTCTCTTTGCACCAGCAATGGAATCACTGTTGACATCACATTAAGGAATAATCCAACTGCAAAATCCTATCCTGAGAATATTCTTTCAAGCACCACTCTGATTATCAACTCTTTTTTGAGTTATAACAAAGCAGAGCCCAAGACAAAAAAAGTAAAAAGTATGTGCTAATACTTTATTAAGGCATGCAAACTGAGGAAGTCAAAGGTAAAAGAAAAGAAGAGGAATGAAGAAGAGAAAGAGGAAGAGCCAATATAAGAATACGTTGGTGAGTTGTCTATGGCTTAGTATCATACAACTAATAATTCCCTTGGCGCAATCTTCTAAGAGACCACTTTCAGTAATGTGTTCCAGGACAATCCATGCAGGGAAGGATGGGAGGACTTTGGCTCTGATTGCTACAATCATTTGTCAAATAGTTGCCACATAGGGCATCATACTATTGGATATAAAGTGTTCGTATGGATGTAGTGTTCATGCCTCAATGGCAGCAGGGTAATTCCCAAATAAGGAGCAAGAGACATATGAGGTAGCCAAGACGCAAAATGCTGTTGAATTCTGCCTTCCTGAATCTGACTGCTCATGCAGAAATGTTTGCCGCAGCGGTGGCTGGAACAAAACAAGGGCCAAGGGCCCTGGAGATGGATGAGGCTAAGAAAGATCTGAAGTGCTATGTAAGAGTTTTCTGACACAATTAAGGTAAGCAATTTATTAATCAGTATAAAATATGTAAAAAGTATACATTTTAACCCTTCTAACAATTTTATTATCTAGGCACTTGAGAGATACTATAGCCAAATGACTCTCAGATGCTCTTTTTACAAAAATAAAACATTCAATTTTGTGATATCTGTATAGTTTCTTTCATATAACTTGATATAATATGATTTCTCCTAAAGAGATACTGTTAAAATATCTTGGTGACACTAATAATGCTACCGTTGATTAGAGTTTATTTAGTGAGATTTTATTCCATCTGTGTGTAACTATGCTATGAATCTAAGTACCTATAGTACTTACGGTTGTACCTACTTGCCTTAGGTTTACAGTGGCCCTTTATGAGTTTGATTTCTGAGGAACCACAGTGACATTTTCATCCACAAGCTGAAGAATAAACATTTTGATGTAATATGAAGTTATACTCTCTGCCAACCAACAAGGCACTGACCTCAGTTGTTGGGATATTTCTTGGTGAACCCCTTAAATATTTTACTATTGGAAAAAGAACAAATAAAGAGCATGCATATTGATACATCGAGAGAACATATAGTTTGTAAACTCACATAAGGAAATGATGGATGTCATTGGGCACACAGAAACCAGCAGATTTTTAGCTTTAACTGGGTGCTAATTCAATGTAATCTGATTTACTATGTACTCAACTAGGAAAGAAAAGCATAAAATTGAGATAATATTTGAAATGTGGGAAAGTTACCTATGAAGACTTCCAAAGTTAGGCATACATAGAAATTTTTACTGTTCTCTTACTTTTCTTGTATCGGTTCCTCCTTTAAACATATACATTCTTTTTTGTCTTTGGAAATGTGACTTTCAGATTTATTTTTTCAGGGATATGTTTTGTATGACCATGATATTTTATCTTCCCTTTTGAGTGACCTCACTGCAAAAGTGTTTGGGGAGAAGACTGTGAAAAGTTGTCCTCATTTGGAAACTAGGGATTGAAGAGATTTAGAGAGAGAAGGAATCAAACACATTTTACCTTTGGAAGGAGTAAACTACATTGTGATATGTTATTTTAAATAAAGTTACCAAAGTGGCTTTGTTTTCATAGATCATGGCTTCTACACCTAGTATGTCAGATGAGAAATCAAGCTCTAGTGGCAGTGGCAGCGGCACTGATACTGGAAGTGATAGCCGTAACATCAGTGAGACCACAGAGAGCTTGTCATCAGTTGACGTGTCTGAAGAAGAAATCATCTAATCTTAGAAGTCATACTGGGGGAGCCAGCTTCTGGGCAACTGACCCGGGAGTTTGAAATCAATGAAGAGAAACTTTCAAGAGCTGAAGCTACAGATGTTAACATTGTGATTCAGAAAGATGTGATTCAGATGAAGCATTACCCATAGATAAATTTTTCTCCCCCTTCCTCCTCCTCCTCTCCTTCTCCCTCTCCTTCCAGTCTGCCCTCTATCTTTCTCGGTCTCTCTCAAAAACACTGATGCCTTCCATCATTTTCCCCTCTAATATTAGAAAAGATTTTTTTTTCTTGTTATTCTTTAGTTGACTTGCTGGTTTGAATAGTTTGCTTTTACTGGAATCTATATTGTGAAAAACAAAAACAAAACCGAAACAAAAAAGAAGTGTTTAGAAATTTTATGAGAGTATGTAGTCGATTTTATTTAAGCTAAATATGGATCTGTTAAATTCCATTCTAGCACAGATTCTTAGACTTTTCATCAGTCCTATTGAATCAATAATTCTTTCAGGATAGGGACTGGCAATCAAAAATTTAACAAGGTTCACACACAATTCTGATTATAGGACTATAAATTTAAAAGCAGGTCCAAAATGATTTTGCTTGACTCAAGAGTTTGAAGAGTAGTCTGTTAATCATAATTCCTAAATATACTATATATATGATATATCTATACTATATATATGATAATATATCATAAATTCCTCAATATACTTTGAGCCTAGTGAGATACAGTGTATTCTTATTTTTCACTAGACATATTACAACTGTTCTTTTCACTTCTTAGGCATTTCTTTGACATTTTTCTTTAATTTTTTGAAAGATTAAATTTTAATATAAATATTATTAATGGGGAAAAAAGAAACTCCTTTTTCTAGGGTTAAATGTCACCTAGGCTTTGAAAATTGACTCTAGTAATCACTAGACTTTTTACAAAAAACTTTACTGTAGGTACATCAAACCTTGTTTGCTTCAGAATCTGTGGCTAGGAGCTGATAGTAGAAGTGTCCTTTGCTCTGTTTCATGCTCTGTGATACTAAAACTCTAAAAAAAAGTTACATGATGCATAAGACTGTGAAAGCCTAAATACAAGTACCAAAAACCATAACACACAGGTGAGATTCCTTCAAAAATTAATATTTAATTTTACTCTTAAACCTGTGACACTGCTTATGAGTAGTAGCCAAAGGTGTAACCTCAGCATCAAACAGAAAATATGTGCTTGTTATGTGTTTGCTTAATAAACATTAATATATGTGTATTGATCATATTTTTACGAAAGCATGTAGGATTCTTTTCAAAACAAGATTTTTTTTCCTCTTGTAGTGAGCTTGTCACCTCTTTCTTCCCTGACCAAAGAATAACTATTTTATTCTTGACTCAGCTGATCATCACGGCTGCTGAAATTTCATAGGCCGATTTCAAGGCATAGGTAGTAATATCGCACAGGAGATTTAGCTTTTATAAAAGCTCTTAGGAACGGTGTTACTGGTGGCAGTGATTATGGTGGTGATCAAGCTACCTAACCATCTCCTCTGTTCCTTAGAACCCATGTTTTCTGTTAAGACCAATAATAATGGTGATATTACTATTAATAGCAGTTAAGTTTTATTGAGTCTTTATTATGTGCTCATACCAGGTACATTATTCACATTATCATTAATCTTCACAGCCATTTGGCGCATTAGATATTCTTGCTATCCTGCTTTATAGGTGAACAAGAGTGATAGGCAGGGTTGGGATACAAACCCAAGTTTTTGTTTGTTTCTGCTGGTATATAGAGCATATCTCCTACTCAGCCCTGGTCTTCCACATAGGAACAGGTATAACAATATGAAACTTTATCAGCTTCCTTGTATTGCTGCTTTGAGATTGTAAATAAATACATAGCAGACATACCTTCAATGTGTGACCATCCTCTACCATTTAAAAAAAAATGCAAGTATTAGATACAGTGAATGCTGAGGCTCTACTTATTCTGAAAAATCTTCACTCAGGCAAAATGACTAGTTATACTGCTTAGAAAAATAAATTATACACTTGTTAAATTTTTTCTAAAAATGACTGAAAAAGATAAATCTGTCATATGGGAAAACTTTGCATATCTGAATTTTTACATTATCTGTAGGTTGATACTTCCTTAAATTTATGTTTTTCTAGGACTTAGGAATCACCAACACTAAATGAAGTAGTAGATCTTTGCAGAATGTACTGCCTTAGTGTGATTATCCTTCAATACTTAACCTCTGTTTCAAAGAGCTAAGAATAAAATTACTACTTCTATTTGGTACAGAACACTTACACCATTTCTAAAAATGGCAGGTCAACCACATGGAAATTCACAAACATTTTAAATTCAATAAGGCAAAAGTTTAAAGGCATAATACTTTGGTTTTCCAGATACTACTTTTTTAAAAAAATTATGCATTTTAAAAATTGCTACCAGCAGTTTGCTGGTAGCAATTTTTAAAATGCATGTTTCTAGGAAAAATAGTTCCATCATATATAAATGTACTCAACAAGAGAAAGTATTTTAAACACATATAAAATGATACATATTTCTAAGAATTCCAGATAATCGTATAATTTCTTTGAAGAAACAATACTGTTGATATATATTTACATTAAAGTAGTAATTTACATAAATTTTGTGTTTATACTTTATTAATTAAAACAGAAAAAGGAATGTCAAAGTCATTTGTCAGCTATTGTGAAACTAAAAAAACTTAGTTTCCATATTTAGCATAGTCCTTCCCAGTTTGATATTATTTTTGTGTAGTTCATTGCAATCTCATTTTGGATTGACAACTTAGCTGGAAAAAAAGGATACTTTTTGGAGCTGACTTCAATCAAAGAGAACATGAAATGGGAGAGAGAGGCTGTTTTCTCATGGGGTCAAAGAATAAATCTTGGATCTCACGGACAAAGGAGAGTGAGTAAAGCAATAGATTTTTATTAAGTGAAGATACAGATAAAGCTTTCAGGAGTGAGAGGGGTCCCAACAGGGTTGCCAGGGAGGGCTTTTAGGGTTGGTCTTTTATAGAAAGCTAACTGGGGAACTTAAATCCTTTTAACATCTCTATTGATAGCACCTTGGAGTAAGGACTAGTGATAACACCTTCAATGGCTTACTTCCTTTTTAGGGTCCAGCAATTCTTTGCTGGTCACAAATAGCTGTTATAGCAAGCCCCCACCTCTGACACCTAGACCCGGATGGATGGTCTGGTTTATTTCCTTTTCCTTGGTTTCCTTACACCTCCACATTTTTGGAATTTTTGTGAGCCTGATCCCACAGCTACCTCTCTCTACCTAGTACCCCAGCCTGTCTCTTCCTCAAAGGTAGCATAATAGGTTTTATAATGACTGAAGCCTGGTAAGAGAATTATTCCCATTGCCTTAGCACAGTATAAAAGGATACTAAGTTACATCAAACTAAAGCAATACCTTTGTGAAATGTTGAGAAACCCACATAATACAATACATTAAAGCACAGTTGCGTAGTTGTAAAACTACATTGTTTCTGTCAGCACAGTATCACTCTGCATGCAGAAGACATTCCACTATATACTTGAGAAATCCCATCTGATATGCACTTGTATTTTATTTAAGTCCTAACTAATGAATTGATGCCATAAACAACATTTTAAACATAATTCATTTATTTTTAAAATTTTACCATTTTTTTCTTTATATATAGTTGACATACAATGTTATGTTGAAGGGGAAAACTACCCAGAGCAGGCTCAGCCAGGTGGCCCCAGAAGATGGAAAATTACTATCAATAAGCTAGAGATAACCAGAAGCCCTACTGGGAACAAGAGATAACCAGCTGTTTCTGCTTCTGTAAACAGGCTTCCTGCCACAGGCTCCCTGCTGTACCCTTCCCGCCTAAAGCAGCCTCTGCTCCCCCTGTTTAAACCCACCTACCAACAGTCCTCAAAGCCCTTGGAACCTGACTGCCTACAGTCCCTTATAAAAGCCCTAAAACCCTGTTGCCCAGGGCCCAGACCTTCGAGCATGAACTCATCTGGGTCTGCCGTCATAAAATAAACCTGCATTCTCCTATTTCTCCGAGTGTCACTTCGCCTCTTGAAGGTCTCATTTTTATTTTTTCCACAACAGTGTTAGTTTTAGGTGTATGCCATAATGAAGCAACAATTCTGTACATCGCTCAGTGCTTACCAGGAAAAGTGTAGTTACCATCTGTCATCACATGATGTTATTACAGTACTATTGACTATATTCCCTACGCCGTACTTTTCATCCCCATGACTTAGTCACTTTATAACTGGAAGTTTGTACCTCTTATTTCTTATTTTCTTATTTTTTGCCTATTCTCCTATCCCACTCTAGCCATCACTAGTTTGTTCTCTATATTTATGACTGCTTCTGTTTTGTTTTTTCGATTTCACAAGTAAGTGAAATCATATGGCATTTGTCTTTGTCTGTCTGACTTTTTTTCCTTTCCAATTTATTTAAATTCCTGTTAGTTAATAGGCAGTGCAATTTTAGTCACAGGGTTAGAATTTAGTGATTCATCACTTGTAACAACACCTGGTGCTCATTACAACAAGTGCCCTCCTTAATCCCCATCACCTGTTTAACCCCCACCTCCTCTCTGGTAACCATGTTTATTATTCAATATTAAAAATCTGTTTCTTGATTTTTCCTCTCTCCCCACCTCCCAATACTCATTGTTTTGATTCTTAAGTCCACATATGAGTGAAATCACATAGTATTTGTCTTTCTCCGACTGACTTATTTTGCTTAGCACAATACTCTAATTCCATCTACATCATTGCAAATGGCAAGATTTCATTCTTTTCTATGGCTGAGTAATACTTTGTTGTAGATATATGCCACATCTTCTTTATCCATTCATCAGTTGGTGAGTGCTTGGGCTGCTTCTATATCTTGGCTGCTGCAAATAATGCTGAAGTAACATAAGGGTCTATACACCTTTTTGAGTTAGTGTTTTGATTTTCTTGGGGAAAATACCCAGCAATGGAATTACTGAATCGTATGGTATTTCTATTTTTAATTTTTTGAGGAACCTCCATTCTGTTTTCCAAGTGGTTGCACCACGTTACATTCCCATCAACAGTGCATTGACTGTTCCATTTTCTCTTTATCTTGTCCAACACTTGTTTTTTCTTGTCTTTTCGATACTAGTCATGCTAACTGGTATGAGGTGATATCTCATTTTGGTTTTGATATGCATATCCTTGGTGATTAGATGTTGAGCATCTTTTCATGTGTCTGTTGGCTTGTATATCTTCTGTATATCTGTGTATCTTCTTTGGATAAATGTCTATTTAGGTTCACTTCTCATTTTCCATTTTTAAAGCAGATGTGTTTCTTTAGTGTTGAGTTGGATAAGTTCTTTATATATTTGGGGTATTAACCTCTATCTAATATATCATTTCCAAATACCTTCTCCCATTTAGCAGGTTACATTTTTGTTTTATTTTTCTCAGTTAAAAAAATGTAAATTTTTCACCTTAAAATAAGGAGAGGCTAGACATAATTGGGACGTGAATTTCACTGGCCTGCCTGACTTAACTGATAACATTTTGTGGAAAAAATACTGCTTATTATTACTAAGTGTAGTATTGTGGAAGTATGTTTTAAATAACTGTATAATGAAGTCTTTTATTCTTTTTTTTGGTGAGTGGGTCAGGATTGTATTTGACAAATAATTATAGTGGACTATTAATCACTTAACTTCACTTGGGTAGGAAGCTTTCTTCACAGATATTTTCTATGGAAAATCTGTATTTTCACAAGGGATAAATGGTTCTATTGAATGTCTAGTAACTAACTATGAGGTAATGCCAGCTATTTGAAAAAAAAGAAACAGGAGGTTAAATTGGAGGAAAAGGGCTATAAGGGTTACTATAAGGGCTAGCCCTAGAATACCAGACAGGTGTTACCATTCATTGTGTTGCCTTTCCTAAATCAGATATTTTGCATATAGAATAAAATTTGCTGTTGATCATCTTTAAAAAGGTGTTGTTTCTTGAAAATTGAAGAGGAGTGTTAGGTTGGAGTATTATCTGAAGGACGATTATCTGAAGGAAGAGATGGGCAGTTCAAGAGCCCTGCCCTGCTTCATCCAGCATTATATCGATTCCTGACTCCATCACCTACCATATTGGACCCATGGGTTGCCTTCTCATTGCCCCTTCTGATTTTGTTTTCTGAGTGAGAGAAAAATAGAGCAACACCAATAACTAAGTTCAAAGATACTTTACTGTCTTATAATGTTAGTTCCAACATGAAAAATATGCAAGGACCTATTCTATTTTATTTTAAACATCCAAAATGAGATATGGACATAAACTTGTGAAATAATTTATATACTCATAAAACATAAAACATGGTGACTATCACTCAGACTTTGAATATATTTTCTTCTTCCACACAGGGCTAAATTTAGGATTGAGTGATGGTTTGATGCAGGAATATCAGAAGCTGGGGAACACAATCTTAACACTGTCAGGGGATGATAACTTTGGAAGACCCATGCCCCTGAGGACAACAACCAGACCATTTCTTACACAGGAAGACCCATGTCACCAAGAAGTGCTGACAACGTTTTCAAGTTGATCTCATTCAGGACAGAAAAAGATTAGCAGTATAATCCTTGTGTAGAAAATAGATCTTGCCCTTTAAAGTTTTGTTGTTTTGCAGCACTGGTCCTGCTGATTAGCTGCCATACCTATAGGATCTTCTTTGCCTTCCTGTTTTACTTGTTTAAGTGAGAACATGAGAAAGGAAGCTAACATTTTTTTTTTTAAGATTTTTATTTATTTATTTGACAGAGATCACAAGTAGGCAGAGAGGCAGGCAGAGAGAGAGCAAGGGAAACAGGCTCCCTGCTGAGCAGAGAGCCCGACATGGGGCTCGATCCCAGGATCCAGAGATCATGACCTGAGCCGAAGGCAGAGGCTTAACCCACTGAGCCACCCAGGTGCCCCGGGAAGCTAACATTTAATAAGCACCCATTCTGTCAGGTATTGTGCTTTGCCCTTCACATGATTGTTGAATTTGGTTTTCAAAACAGCCCTACTCATATTAGTGTCATTCTCTATTTACAGATAAGATCTTGGGAAGTTGTCTTAAATTGCAGAACAAATTCATGGTAGAGAGAAGATTGGAATTCATGTCTGTCTGTCTTTGTAGCCAGACAGAGAAGATACCTTATCTTTAGTGTTTTTCTACAAAATGTAATAGTTTTACTAAAGCATATTTGTAGAAACCAGCTTATAATTAAGTAGGTCTCAGGGGATTGTGGTTGACAGATTAGACCAGCCTATTTATGCAGAAAAACTTAATTTGGGATTTAAAGGAAATATATAAAGATTCTTTAAGCTTCAACTATTCAGAGATACAGAATTAACTTTGTTACTATTTCATTTTTTAGTAATGATGATTAAATTCAGAAAAAATTTATAAACTTTACAACTTGCTTCCTTTGGTCTATGGAAAAAATAGGTATATTTCTTACTGTGGTCAGAATAAATACTTGTCTTTTCTAGGTTGCATATTGAGCTTTTGACATTTCTCAAGTGTGTTCAACAGCAGTTGAAAGGAAATTTTTTTTTTAAGATTTTATTTGTTTATTTGACAGAGAGAGATCACAAGTAGGCAGAGAGGCAGGCAGAGAAAGAGAGAGAGGGAAGCAGGCTCCCCGCTGAGCAGAGAGCCCGATGCAGGACTCGATCCCAGTACCCTGAGATCATGACCTGAACTGAAGGTGAGGTTTAACCCTCTGAGCCACCCAGGTGCCCTGGAAGGAAATTTCTACATTAGTTCACTCAGTAAATTTTTGCATTGTGATTTAATAGGTGTGATACAAATTTTATTAAAACATTCTGATTTGCATCAATTCTATTGAAGTATTATTTATTTTGCAATAAAAACAAAATGTTTAGCTTTGTTTTTTAGAAACACTTGCATCATGATGGTAAATTCTTTTTTTTTTAAGACAATATTCATGACATTTAAAAAAAGATTTTATTTATTTTATAGAAAGCAAAAGCAATAACAGAGGGAGAGGGATCACAGAGGCAGGGGGAGAAGCAGACTTGCTGCTGAGTGGAGAACCTGAGGTGGGGCTTTATCCCAGGACCCTGAGATCATGACCTAAGCCGAAGGCAGACACTTAACCAACCAAGCCACCCAGGCATCCACACAGTGGTAAATTCTTTAGAGTTTTGTGTTCAAATATTAAGTGTATTCCTAAATACTACCAGAATCAAATAAAGAAAATCATAAATTGGGACTCATTCCCCTGAAAACTGAGATTATAGAAGATTATGCTGGAGATATTTTGTCAAAACTACCTTTTCTAAGGAAGTATTTATAGAAAAACGTGTTGTTTGTGGTATTTGTTTTCTGTATCACGTATAATGAGCTGGATTTATTGTTGTATATATTGTACATGCATGATTAAAATTCATACTGGATGATAAATTTTAATGAGAACTTTGGTGATTTTACTTTATACATAATTGACTATTATGATTTTAAAAAAATTAAAAAATTTCTTCAAACAACTTTCCTTCATACCTTGCATGTAGAGTTATCTCTTTCACCTTTATTCTCTATAATGGGCATGATAAGTTAAGGGTATAATTAAAGAGAGTAAGTGGCTGGGGTGTGGTGGTAGCCAAGGTACAGAATTTTAAAGGGCAAATGTGGAATGAATCAACAGTGTGGATTTTGAAATCATCAGAAACAATGAGAGAAGAAAATAATTAAGGGAAAGACATTTTTATATCTTCAATGAAAGATAAGGAATAGCAAGGAGGATAATTCAGCAGGGAAGCATTTTTGGAATTGACACTGAAGTAAGACTACATGAGGGATATTAATGTTGAAATGTATCCACTTTTTATCCGAAATTCAAATATGTCCTACATTTTTATTTTCCAAGTCTATTAGTTTTATATCAGAAGCATGTATTTCAATGGAGTAGAAAGGGAAAAAGAGGTCTTGAAACAGCAAAAAAGGAGCAAGGAGTGTATTAAATTGTTTTTGGGCCGAATTGTAAGGGATGAAGAAAATGAAGAAAAATTAGCCAGACTTGAAGAAGAAGCAAAGGAAGGAGAAAAGTCCTCAGGGAAGAGCAATCGGGTAAAAGGAATATTCAGAGTTTATAGATATAGGGAATTATTGATGACAGTCCCTAAGGTCTAGAAGATACAGTGAAAGGGTTTAGTGAGGTTATAGAAGTAGATTCATAGGAACATTAGAGTCCGGTAATAATGGATAGTGACCTTGTAAGTATAGATGTTGGATAGAAGAATGAGATAACCAGAGGAATCTGGCTTGATGAAACTAGTTCTAAAGATGGTTTAAGTAGTCCAAATACTAACCATCATTTTAGGGATGGGTCTTTTAGGCAGTTAATGGTGATGAGACAAGGAATGCTGAAATGTGTGTGGTGGGGAGACTGTCAATTATAGTGGTCTCACAAGAAGATTGGTGAATTTGGAAGCAAAGGTGATCCTACCAATTGCATATACGGCAGATGTGACAAAACAAATCACTATGAAAATAACAAATTATTCTGCGAATATTACATTTAAAAAAAAATGAAAGTCTATCTCTAGATGACACAATGCACCAAAATAAGTTTTAAATTGGTAGAAATCTAAATGTGAAAGACAATTGTTGCACTTATAGAAAAAAATATAGGAAAATATTTTTATGACCTCAGGGTCATAAACTTCAGGGTTTTATGACTCAGAGCATTCAGTTGCTATATAAAATTTATGTCATTAAGAAATGTGATACATTAGACAATATTAAAATTAAGTACTGTATGAGAAAAATTGTGGACATGTTTAAAATGTATATAACCAGCAGAGAATTAGTATAAAGCATTTAGTATAAAGAATTCCTAAAATTCATAAGAAAATGATGAATGAGACAAAAAGAGCAAAAGAATAGAAGCAGTTAATTATAGATGAGTAAGTGTGGTAATTGCCAATAAAACTGTGAAAAGATGTTTAACTTTGCTGTTAGTCAAGGAAATGAAGATTTAATTGGGATTAAAACTACAATTGGCCATTATTCCACACCCTTCATTTTGGTAAAATTTACAAGACTGAACCATGCCAGAGATGTGTGGCAATGGAAAAAATCTAGGGAAGCAATGGAAACGTTGTTTAAACATTGACCTGGAAATAGAAATTGGTAAAAACCTAGTGAAATTCAAGGTATGCTTTCTCTACAAACTGCAGTTTAAGTAGAGAAACTCTTGTATATTTGCATAAGGAAAAATTGCATTAATGATCATTGTAGTAGCATTGTTTATTGTAGTATGCTAAATATCCAGCTGTAGGATAATGAGAAGTAAATTTTAGGAAATTAAAATAATGTAACACTTCTCAGTAAAAAGAAGTAACTGCACACACACACACACACACACACACACACATCAATATGTATGAATCTCAAAAGCATGTTGTTAATGTAACAGAAAGTTAGAAAATGATATAACTATTATGAGGTCATTTATGTGCAGTCTGTTTAGCAATAGTATGTAAATATGCCCGGGCATGAAGAATACAAGGTAGCAGTTACTTTCCCAAGAGAGAAGAAAAGGTTTCTCAGAGTTAACTAGGAGGCTTAAAATGTATCTGCAATGCTCTACTTTAAAAATTTTTTTTGTTTTATTATTTTTATTTTTTATTTTTTAATTTTATATTTTTATTTTTATATTATTTTTATTTTTTATTTTTAAATTTTTATTAATTTATTTTTATTTTTGTCTACTTTTTTTTTTTTTAACAAATGAAACAAACCTAGAAAACCATTAACATTTGACTAAGTAAGTGGTCATTCCTTTGATCACCTAGTGTCATGGTTTTAAATCTTTTTTTTGCTATGACATCAAGTCTTGAATTAATATCTCCAGCATTTTTGCCATAAATTCCCAAAATTGTCCCTTGATTCAAGTCTCTAAACTCCTGATTCTAATTGGATGTTTCATATACATTCCAAACTCTGTGGAATTATCAGCTCCTGATCTCACGGGAACCTGGTCTTCCCTCTACCTCTGCCTTCTCTTTTCTTCCAGTTTCTCAGGTCAAAATTCTTGGAATCATCCTTGACTTCTTTTTTTATTTCTCATATCACATCCTTTTAGTCAACTTCATTTCTCCTCCTCCAAAATACATGGAGAGTATTTCCTTTTCTTGCTTCTGCATACCGTGCATATCCTGGTCAACCTACCATCACCTCTTGATTATTGCAATAGCCCCTTACTGGTCTCTTACTTCTGCCTTTGCCTCCTTCACTATATTTTCAACATAGCAGCCAGAGTGATGTTGTGGGGGGGAATCAGATAATTTCTCTTCTTTGCTCAAAGCCTTCCAAGGAGTTTCAACTCACTCAGATTAAAAGAACTATTGGGATTTACTGCTTTCTATCCTCCAAAACTACTACCTCAATTTTTTTTTTTTTGAAGATTTTATTTTTTGTCAGAGAGAGAGCGCAAGCATGGGGAGTGGCAGAGGGAGAAGCAGACTCCCTTCTGAGCAAGGAACCTGATGTAGGACTCCTCATGACCTGAGCTGAAGGCAGACCCTTAACTGACTGAGCCAGCCAGCCGTCCCTCTCTCTTTCCTCTTTGACCTCATTTCCTACTAATCTCTCCCAAGGTCTCCTGCTCTGCCCATGTTGGCCTTCTTTCTGTTTCTACCCACAATCTTAAGGTATAATTGACAGCATCTTAAGGTATAATTGACATATAACATTGTATAAATTTTAGATATAAAACATGATGGGGGTGCCTGGGTGGCTCAGTGGGTTAAAGCCTCTGCCTTCAGCTCAGGTCATGATCCCAGAGTCCTGGGATCGAGCCCACATCGGGCTCTCTGCTCAGCGGTGAGCCTGCTTCCTCCTCTCTCTCTGCCTGCCTCTCTGCCTACTTGTGATCTCTGTCAAATAAATAAATAAAATCTTTAAAACAAAAACAAAAACAAAAACATGATGTTGTGATACATGTATATATTGCAAAATGATCACGATAGTAAGGTTAATGAACACATCCATCACCTTACATAATTGCTTTTTGTGGTAAGAACATTTAAGACCTACTCTTTTGGGGTGCCTGGGTGGCTCAGTTGGTTGACGGGCTCCTTTCGGCTTAGGTCATGATGCTGGCAGTCCTGGGATTGAGGACAGCATTGGGCTCCCAGCAGTCTGCTTCTCCTTCTGACCCTCTCCCCTCATGTGCTCTCTCTCTCTCCCATTCTCTCTCTCTCAAATAAATAAATAAAATCTTTCAAGAAAAAAAAAGAACTACTATTTTAGCAACTTTCAAGTATATATTGTTAACTGTAGTTAACATGGTGTATATTAGATCTCTAGAACTTACTCATCTTAAAACTGGATGTTTGTATTCTTTGACCAACATCTTTCCACTTTCTCCATCCCTTAGCTCCTGGCAACCACCAAACTACCCTGTTTCTATGAGCTTGCTTTTTGTTTGTTTGTTTTTGTTTTTTGGGGGGTCCTTTCTTTGTCTGGCTTATTTAACTTAGCATAATACCCTCAAGGTCTAGCCATGTTGTCATAAATGGTAGACTTTCCTTCGCTTTTTATGACTAATATTGCCCCTGTATATATGCCCCACATTTTCTTTATACATTCATCTTATTGATGGGCACCTAAGTTTTTTCCATGTCTTAGCCATTGTGTTTCTAGAAAACAATAGTTGCTCTCCCACCACTCAACTTTTCTTCTTGCTGTTCTATTTGTTCAGAATGTTCTGACTCAAACAACCTTTAACCTATTGCTCAAATACCTTCTCAGTAGGCTCTTCCTGAACATCTTGCTTAGAATGAGACCATCTCTGCCTCCCATAACTCATTATCCTGCCTCTCTGCCTTATTTGTTTCCTTCATGCCCTTTTTATCATCAGGCATAGTATATATTTTATCTTTATATTTCTTTGTTTTCTGTGAACTTCTTTTAGTATATAACTCATAGAGATAGTTTTTTGAATTTTTTAAGTCTGCGTTATTCACTCACATAGTCTCAGAATCTGGAAGAGTACCTGGACATAGCAGACATTCAATGAATAGCTTGTAATCAATGAATAGTATGGTCATAGGTATCTTCTATTCTCTAATCTTTTCTCTGTGTTTGAAATAATTTATAAATACATACAAATAAACAAGCTAAAGTAATCCAGAAGAGATCTCAGTTTCATAAATATCATATTTTATCAGTGAGGTTATATATCCTTCAACATTATTTGGTACTAATTCAATCCCACATACAAATAGATTCTTAGTATGTCATCTTTATCACCATAGAGACAATTTTACAGATATTCCTGTCCCATTCTTGACTATTTCTTGAGGAAATATATTGTTTATTAAAACCTATTTTGCTTATTCATAGTTATAAAGTATAAAATCATTACATAAGTTCATGGCTAGAACTTTTTAAAGTGGAAACTAAAAAATAGTATATATGCATATTATACTATATGCCTTTTTTTCCCAGTGATGATCCAGCTATTTTGTCTCTTTTTAAGATGAATGAATCTGATGAACGCACACAGTAGCATTCTTTTAGACCCCTCAGTGATGATTTTGAAAGGACTAGGTGCAACAGTAATGTAAATATAACTAATATCTAGTGAACATGTTCAACATTCTTATTTATTAAAGAATTATATTATATGTATAAGAAAAAAAAATGACTCCTCTGAGATGAATGAAGTCTATGCTCTCCTTTCCTCTCTCTGCCACGTGCAAATTCCCAGTGTTTCTTAGTAGAACTGGGAAGAAGCTAGTTTCCATAGTATGAAAAATGAGATTTCAGTTGATCTATTGGGGTAAAAAGCTGTTTTGTCTAGACAGTATTTTTAGCTTTTTATTTGTCTTAGGTTGCTACCATAAATTTACATGTTATTATTGAAGTTTCTTTAGTTCTTTCTTCTTCTTGGTTAAAAATTTCTGTTGCATTATCTTGTAAGATCCAATGACTTCACCTTCATTAATCATGTTATATTGTCATTGTTTCCCAAATTACTAGCTACATTAGTTATTTGCTCCAAAATATCGTTTAATAATTGTATTTGTTAAGTGAAATAAGGTTTAAGTGTTCAAATAACCTAATAATTATTTTGGCAATAAGATATTATGGGCCAGTATAGTTTGGTAATCTTGTTCTCTTCTTGGATTTCAAACTGGTACAGGAAAATCAGTGTAGGAAAAATTAAAAATCTGTTGCACACAATTAGGATTTCTTATAGCTTGGGAAGAGGCAGCCGGATTGGTATTGCAGATCTCTGACACACTCAGTCAACATCTGTCCTGTGAACTGAGACCTACTGTGTGCACAGCTTTGTGTCAGGTTCTGGGAATAGAACTGGGAATGTGAAAGATATTTCTGCTCTTGCAGTGCTCACAGTCTAGCAGAGCAGATAGTAGGCAAACCATTACAGAGATACTGCTTTAAAATTACAGATAACTACAATGAGGTGCAAAGGGTTTGAAGAGGATAAGCTAGAAGCATTGGGAAATTTTTAAGCCAAATCTGAAAGATGAGGGTAATTATCTGGGTGTGGGTAGTAGGGGCATGGGGTGATGCAGTCAGTAGAGGGATGCCATGACAGGAAGTGGCCAATGAGCTCAGAGTACAGAGAGTGATGTGAGAGGAGTCTGGATCATGCAGACTTCTGTAGGCCTTAACAAAGATTTTGAATAACATCAGAGCAATAGGAAACCACTGAAATGTTCAAACCACATGAGAGACATGATCAAGTTTACATTTTAAAATATTTGCTTTGGCATCATATGGAAAAGGGATATATATTTCAGTTGTGTGCAGTACTGCTGAGGACTGAGAGAAGTCTGAAAATTGATAATACCTGGTTTCCAAAGTCTATTCTATGATATCACCTGGAATCTGATTTAATTGTTTTAATCAGTTATTTATGACTTAATTCTGGGGTAGTTTTCAGAGACTCTTGTTTCCATATCCAGTACTCTTACAGAGTGTTCACATGCTTTATTCTTGAGCTTGTGCTATTGCCATCAACAATGCCAAAAAGCCGGTGTTTTCTCTCATGCTTTTGATGGCCTGGAAGAAAAGAAGGGCGTAAGCACACATCAGCTTTTCTATGGGGTATACCCATAATACTTAGTAGACTGTAATAAAGTGAAAATGCAAATATCAGATGCTGATTTGGATCCCTCCAAGATATTTAAATATGGCTCAAATAATTTGAGTTTCTATATCTTTGTCTCTAAGATGTTTATAATTAGATTAATGTGAGTTGTAAGGGTATCTATCAGTCTTTCTCATTAATGAGACTCATAAATAGCATTATCAGCATATTTTAATAATTTATTTATTTCCTACAGCTAAATCCAAAGATGCCAAAGAAAGAAAACAAATACAGAAATTACATCACTTTTATCACATCTTTGGAAACTCTTTGGTATGAGGTAACAGATCAGTAAGGATTTTAAGAGAAATATCCTGCCACCTCCAGAAAATTTTGTGCAGAAGGCAAGAAAATACTAGGTACATTCTTGACTAGCAGGACTTAGTCATGTGGGGGTCCTCAGGCTCTACTCTTTCCATGTGAGATCCTCCTTAACAATATCCAGGACTGTAACATTGATAATCTGGGGTTATTAGAGAAGAAAAAAATCATTTTTCTAAAAAAAAAGTAATAGTTGCAAATCAAATATACTCTAAATCTAACCATGAATTACAAAAGATAAAATAATTTATTCTCTTTTTAGAATAATTTTAAAATGAAGAAACGTATAGTGAAAAGAAACATCCTAATAGGATCTTCCTACAGAGTTAAGTGCTGTTAACATTTTGGTGCATTTCTTTGTAGTCATTTTCCCTTTCATATTATTAAAAATCTTTTGAAACGCAATTTTATAGCTGTATAATTTATAATATGGCCATGCTATTATTTGCTTATTTCCTTTTGAAATATGGAAAAATAGATAAAAACAAAAAGGAACAGTCCATGCTCCCATCTCACAGATAATCATTATTAACCTTTTGACATATAAGTGTTCAGTCATTTTTATTCACATGGTTTATTTTTTTACAAGAAAAACCCCTTTATATATTTTAACATATTCCCCCACCTATCAACATATAATGGACATTTTTCTGTTATTAAATATACTTCCATAATAGCACATTGTTTCCCAAATTTTAGTTAGCTTTAAAAAAAAGATTATACAGGCCAAGCACATCTAGTAAATTTAGATTATCTGGAAATGTACCAAAAAATGAGAAATCACTAAAATTTTACCCCCCTCCAAAGTTATGTTTATCAACTTTCTGGTGATTGTCCTTCCAATATTTCAATCTGTACATATTTATAAATATATACAAAATTTTAAAATGTACATGTGGTTTTATTTTTTTCCCCATTACACAATGTATTTTGGAGAATCTTCTGTTTCAATGAACTAGAAATAAAATTTTCCTTTTAGTATTGGCATTATATTCTATGATGTATTTATTTATATAATTTATATTTATAAAAATATATTTATTTACATTGTTTATTTATATTTGGGAAATTTTTTTTAAAGATTTTATTTATTTATTTGACAGACAGAGATCACAAGTAGGCAGAGAGGCAGACAGAGAGAGGGAGAGGGAAGCAGGCTCCTTGCTGAGCAGAGAGCCTGATGTGGGGCTCGACCCCAGGACCCTGGGATCATGACCTGAGCCGAAGGCAGAGGCTTTCTTTAACCCACTGAGCCACCCAGGGGCCCCGGGAAACTTTTTGATATCTAAAAAATAAGATGTTCTCCTCTTTAATCCAATAATAATATTATGTTTTCATTATTTTACTATGATAGCTTGTGCTATGAATCTTTCTACCTTTTCTAATTACTTAAAGAAGTAATTGCTGGATCAAAGACTATAAACATTTTAAGATTTTTTTCATGTATCCTGATACATTCTTATTTAAAAGACTATAACAATTTCTGTCCTTATTTTAATACTAATACATGTAATAATAGTAACATGTTATCAGTTTATCTAACTCTTATGTGAAGAACACTATGCTAAGTTACTTAGTGAGTCGCTGACCCAGGCTTGACTCTAGAAACTGCCTTTTTGACCATTCAGCTCTAATTACCATCACAAGTGTATGAGAGTTCCTGCTTTTTCTTCCTGAATTCCTCCATTCTTTGAACACCAGTGACATGAGTATTTTTCAAAATTTAGAGTTCGTTTGTGTCTCTTCCTTATTAATTTTTCTTGCATGTCCTTTATCCGCTATTGCTGCAGTATTTTCTTTTTGCTTATCCATTGCTTGCAGCTATACATATTTAAAACATAATATTTCCTGTTGCATAGGATGAAAATATTTTCTTCATCTCCATTCTCTATTTTGTGCTTAAGGAAGGTCATGTTTCTGGTTGCTACCACACTCTTCAAAGATATCTTTTTACCCCTGGTTAAGTCTGAGCTCCTTCCCAGGAGGTAACATTACTTCATTGGTAACTCAGGAGTCCTTGCATCCATTGTTTCCATACTGAGGAGGTAGATGGTGAAAGAGAACTGAAGAAGGACATGCCCTGAGTTCTGGAAAGGAAAGTTTGTCACAGAGATTAGCTATGACAGCATTCTCTATTGCATATGGTAGTCTAGATATTAAAATATTAGACCATAGGTCTGCTTCTATTGTACCCCATTCAGACTCATTAGATTTCTTCTGGGAATCACTGGGCAAAAGTTCTATTTCTTTTTTTTATGAAGTGCAGCATGCAACATGCAACATGTTTTGTGATTATACCACAATTTGTCTAGTCTTGTAAACGATATCTATGTCAATTGAATATTAGTTTGAAATAGACTTTTTTTCTTAAACTCAACCCCAAAGACTTGAAATGCCAGACCACTGATTTTCAGCATAATGGATTAAGGAAATAATAGATGAGGAGACAGAAAAGGGAATGGCAGATTATCATGCTTATATAATGTGTAGATATTTGCACTTTACTTGGGAACCCCAAGATCCAATTTGATGTGCTACTTGAATGTCCTAAATGGTAAACTAATGGCCTGAGATATTAAAAATATCAAATGTATTATCCCCAAAACATTTATTTTTCTGGTAATTTTTGTTCTATTTTTTTGTGTTTTAGAAGGCAAATGCAGAAGGAGTTATTGAAGAAAATCAAGAGACAGCTAAACTAGAGAAAAGAGAAGAAGCTAGATGGAATAATTTGTCCCTATATATTGAAAAGTAAATTAAAGAAAATCATAGTTCTGGAATAAAAAGACTAGAAGATTTTCTCCAGACATGCTCTGTTAAATCTACAAAATTTACTGCAGAAATGGTAGGATAGGATGCCTGCTTCAAATTATGGATAGAACACTGTTCAAAACCAGGTATTTAAGTATGTTAATTTTAGAAATGTTTTTGAAATAAAAGGTCAAAAGAATTGGTACTGGCCACGTCATTCTCATTCATCAGTCCTGTATGACTTTGGGAAACTTTTTGATGTCCAAAGAATAAGATTTTCTCTTGTTTAATCCAATAATAACAGCATGGCTATTTGTGTATGTGATAAGAGTTGGTGGATGGATTCAGCTTGAAATTCAGTTCAGGAAAGAGTTCTTCAAGATCAATAATGAGCTGAGTATCTTGTTAAGTGACCATGGGGCTTCTGAAGAGAAGAGCACTTGCTCTGCTCTAAAGATGGTTAATAATCAGTCTCTCAAGGGACTCAGGCACATGCTTAACTAACCACAATGTAACTCAGTAACCACAACCATATGTATGTGCTTACATATATTTAATTTTATGCATTTATAAAACATAATAATTTATATATAAATTATAAAGAATTTTATTATATATAATTTATTATTTATATAAATTATCATTTATAATATAAAATAATATTTGATATTTTAGCAATATATTATAAATGTATACATTCTTATTTATTTCTCATAATTCCTTACAGTAGCTTCCATTACCCTGATATTATATATAAGAAATCAAGTTTCTAGGAGAACAAATTATGCCCAAATGTCAGTGGAAGAGCAAGGATTTTAATATAATACTCCTACTCCAAGGATATGCACAAATTAAATAATTGGCATATTGGGGCACAACTGGGTTGTAGATTAGGGCTAGATAATGTTCATTTTTAAATGAAATCAAAACATTAAACATTTAAACATTAAAACATTTAAATGGATGTTCCAATTTAAATTGGAAGATGAAATATATTTATCTCTTAATTATGGTCACAAGAAAGTAAATATTAAAAGAGTAAAACATGGAAAGACCATCTTCTTAAAAAAAATCAGTTCAGCCCATACTCTATATTAATCCTTATAACTAATAATAACTACTGTCATTATGATATCATTTCATATGGATTAATTTGCTTAAATTGTATAATAGCCACATGAGGTGAGACCCACTATTAATATCCTCATCATATGTATAAAGAAAATAGGGCTTGGAGATGTAACTTTTGAATATCCTAAATCAAGCACAGGCAAGTTAAATTTGAATTTCAGATAAACAGTGAATTTAAAAAAAATTTTTTTTTAAATTTATTTATTTGTCAGAGAGAGGGAGAGAGAGTGAGCAAGCACAGGCAGACAGAGTGGCAGGCAGAGGGAGAAGCAGGCTCCCTGCTGAGAAAGGAGCCCGATGTGGGACTCAATCCCAGGACGCTGGGATCTGACCCAAGCTGAAGGCAGCCGCTCAACCAACTGAGTCACCCAGGCTCAGTGAATTTTTTAAATGTAAGTTTTTGTCATGCAATAATATATATCCCAAACTGGGTCTTCTATATTTTGATTTGCAAAAGCTGGCATTACTTCTCTAACTCAGGAGCCCACCCTCTTAACTGCTACTGTTGTTCTAAGTATTAAGTGAAATGATGTATGTAAAACATCTCATATATTGTCTGAATATAAACAATTATCAATAATTGGCACCATTCACACTTGATTTTTTATTCGTCTTATTGCTTAAAACTCTCGAGCTCCAGCAGTTATTAAAAGACTGGATTTGACACTTTTGAGAATTTGCTAAAGGAAACCATCTGATGTCTGTGCCAGGATCACATGATTTAAGAGAGCACGGACAGCAGTGCCTGGGTAGCTCAGTTGGTGATGTATCTGCTTTCAGCTCAGGTCATGATCTCAAGGTCTTGGCAGGTGAGAATTCTACCACTGAACCACCCATGCTTCTCAGGGTCCTGGAATGGAGCCTGCTCATTGGGGAGCCTGCTTCTCCCTCTCCACCTCCCCACCCCTATCTTCTTTCCTTGTAGTTGTCCTTACCTAATGTTGAAAGAAATGACCATAAATAAATTATTCTCTTCTGACTGTTTTGGGTGTATTTCTGAGATGGGGATATTAGTATAGAATGGACTTTGGTCTGGAAAGAGTGAAATGGCACACATCTGTGCACCCAGGTTTCAGTGACCCAGAAGCCAGTTGATCTTTTACAGCATGGCTGATACAGTCTTATTCTAATAACTCAGTAGGCTCCTCTCCCTTCTTCTGCATATCATTCCACCCAAACAATGAATTTTGATTGAGGACTACCCCATCATATCTCAAGGCTAATTTTGGCACTTATAGAAAATCAATTACAGTGCAAGTTGGAAAGAAGAAATTCTAGCTATAAAGTATTTGAATTTGTATGTAATTTTTAGGAAAATTAAAAATTTTCATCAAATTTATTGTTAAAAATGTAATTCCACTGGATATAGAAAATAAATAAAAATTTGGTAGGTAGGAGAAGTGGGAGATGTGCAGAGGTTTTTAAATTCCTTGTTAAATATATATTAATACAAATTAATGCAAATTAATTAAATGGTAAGCTTATAAAAAGACAACATAAGTAATGCCTGATGAATATCTTCTAATAGGGGCGGTTATGTTTTGGGCTTTAATTATCTGGCATTCTTTTGACCTGGGGTATGTAGACAGAACCTTAAAGTTAAAAAATAAAGGGACATGTTATAATCAATATGTTTACTATTTTTTCTGAACATAATTTCATATTCAGTTTCTAAAGTCAGTTTCAGCGGCTTGAATTCAAAGAATAATTTCATAGGTGACTGAAATAAGGAAATGAAGAAAAACCTTAAGAAGCATTGTGAAATTTCTCTGCACTATACTCATACTTACTGTGCAGTTGTGGGTAATCAGGCAAGAGAAAAGAAATGGGGATACATTTGGTTTGCTAACACTGTTGAGACAAAGTACCACAGACCAAGGGCTTCAACAACAGAAATTTATTTTCTCTTAGTTCTGCAGGGTAGAATCTGAGATGAATCTCTCAGCAGGGTTGGTGCCTTCTGAGAGTCATAAAAGAAGAATGTATTCCAATTCTCTTTTCTTAGCTTATAGGTGGCTGTCTTTTTTCTTTATCTTCACATCACTCCCTTCTTTATCTTCACATCACTCCCTTCTTGTATCTGTGTCTGTTCACTGGTATCAGATTTCAAGCTTGAATGTGGGGTACTATAGAACTGTTCTACTTAAATACCATGTATCAGATATTTTATAGGTTAAATAGGCCTTGGGTTCTAGCCCAAAACACAATTACTCTTTTTAGAAGTGTGTTTAATTCTGCACTGATTTCTAAACATTATCTTAAAAATTTTGTATTTAAATTCAATTGAATTACCATATCCTGTATTATTAGTTTCAGAGATAGAATTTAGTGATTCAACATTTGCATAGAATACCCAGTTCTCATTCATTACTTCAAGTGCCCTCTTCAATGCCATCACCCAATTACCCCATCCATACCATATGACAAAATTGTTAAGTTGAAGAATAAATGTTTTAATTTGATATTGTGTACTCTCTGGGTATTTCAGACTATAAGGAAGATCTTAGTAGACTGAGAGGAACAAGACAATGCTACAAATTGCATTGTCTGTTACAGTGAAAACATTGGCTATCATCAGAGATCAATGGAATATAAACAAAACAATTTGTAGAGATGCTTTCCAGACTGAGACACATCAAGGTTGGTAAAGTTTGTTGATCATTGTCCTAAAAGCACTGCTTTCACTCCTTTGGACTAAGAAGGGGAAAGAAATGTACCCTGGTGGCTTATAGAACCATCATTCTGGTTCATTTTCTTTTTTTATATAGATAATTAATTTTTTTTTATTTTTTATAAACATATAATGTATTTTTATCCCCAGGGGTACAGGTCTGTGAATCGCCAGGTTTACACACTTCACAGCACTCACCATAGCACATACCCTCCCCAATGTCCATTACCCCACCCCCCTCTCCCTATCCTCCTCCCTCCAGCAACCCTCAGTTTGTTTTGTGAGATTAAGAGTCACTTATGGTTTGTCTCCCTCCCGATCCCATCTTGTTTCTTTTCTTCTTTTCCTACCCCCCCAACCCCCCATGTTGCATCTCCACTTCCTCATATCAGGGAGATCATATGATAGTTGTCTTTCTCCGATTGACTCATTTCACTAAGCATGATACCCTCTAGTTCCATCCACGTCGTTTCAAATGGCAAGATTTCATTTCTTTTGATGGCTGCATAGTATTCTATTGTGTATATATACCACATTTTCTTTATCCATTCATCTGTTGATGGACATCTAGGTTCTTTCCATAGTTTGGCTATTGTAGACATTGTTGCTATAAACATTCGGGTGCACGTGCCCCTTCGGATCACTGCGTTTGTATCGTTAGGGTAAATACCCAGTAGTGCAATTGCTGGGTCATAGGGTAGTTCTATTTTCAACTTTTTGAGGAATCTCCATGCTGTTTTCCAGAGCGGTTGCACCAGCTTGCATTCCCACCAACAGTGTAGGAGGGTTCCCCTTTCTCCGCATCCTTGCCAGCATCTGTCATTTCCTGACTTGTTAATTTTAGCCATTTTGACTGGTGTGAGGTGATATCTCATTGTGGTTTTGATTTGTATTTCCCTGATGCCGAGTGATGTGGAGCACTTTTTCATGTGTCTGTTGGCCATCTGGATGTCTTCTTTGCAGAAATGTCTGTTCATGTCCTCTGCCCATTTCTTGATTGGGTTATTTGTTCTTTGGGTGTTGAGTTTGATAAGTTCTTTATAGATTTT